>CAIGRK010146184.1:0-12005 GCA_903798315.1 Fraxinus greggii
CTGAAACTGAATTAGTTGATTATTGTAAAATATGAATTGTGATTATGTGATTCTGTGAAAATTTGATTGGAATCTGAAACTGAAACTGAAATCCACCTGATTTGTGATTATTGATTTGTGGTGAGAAACTAGAAATCTGTTGTGATTACTGATTTGTAGTGAATGCTGATTGTCTGATTGAGTTTTCATATATATATATATAGATATATTGAATAATTTTTAATAATATTTAATTAAATATTAATAAATGATCGCTTGCTAATTTTCGACGTTAACCTGTCACGCTGACCGATCAACGTCCGCTTGAGCTGAACATGAAAGCTGAGTCCGTCCCTGAATGAGAGTATATAGAGAAATGAGACTTATTTATAAAGTAACAAAGACAGGTTAGATTTTAATGTTATTTTTTATTCCATTTTTTGATGTTATTAATCTTCATAGACCATGGCGATAGTGGAAACCTTTCCTTCCATTCGTGAAAAATGACTTATTCCCTGTTTGATTTGACTAAAAATCAAAATTTTAATAAAAGTTGATGAAATATGTGGTCGAAAATTTGATAAAAATTATGGATACCATAAGTGACATTGAAAATAAGTTTTAGAAAAATAAGTCTAAAAAATTTGAGGCCAAACATTAACTTAATTTTGAGTATGAATAGCTACGAGGATACTACATTTTAAGGATTTCGAAACTAGAAAGTTTCTCGGAAGAATAAAAATAGATATACAATAATACTCTAGCAAGTTTCGAAACTATAAGTATAATTTTTATACTCTCCAACAAACTCTTTATTTTACATTTTCAAATATTCATTTATTATTTTTCCTCATTTTTCAATCAATATAAATATCTTTAGATGTAATTGACTAAAATATTATACATAGTTTTAATATTTAAATAGTAAAGTATTGAAATTTATAATTTTATTAAATGCAATTTTGATGAAATATAAATAAAGAACGAATTTCACTCTTCAAATGTAGAGATTCAAACACTCTTTACTTCAAAAAGTTAAAATAAATAGTTAGTTGGATCCTAGTTTTAAGGTTTGACTTTTTAAAATAAATGATATTTTACTTTTAAAAGAGCCTCTTGTAGATTTTCTAAAAGGAATAAATAATTATCATTATCGATAATAAAAAGTCCAATCCATTTAAATAGTGTTCAATAAGATCATCTCCAACCCATTTCACTAAAATGGTGCAACTTTCACAAAAAAAATCGAAAATAATTAAAAATTAAGTAATAAAATGATATAAAAATAGGAATTATTATAGTATAAAATGAAGGACAAACTGAGAAATAATAAAAACTCTTTATATTACACTAAATGAATAGTATATACACTGTTTATTACACTAAGCTGTTGCTTGGTGGAGATTAAATCAACTTTTTAGCAAAGTTTGATAAAATTTGATAAAATGTGTGCCGAAAGTCTTAAGAAAAAAGATTCAAGTTAATCTTTAATTTTGACTTAGATTAAAATTTATATTTTAATTTTCACCGAATAAAACTAAATTTGATGCAACACACTGTTTAGCACACCAATTTGATGTCAAGATTTGAAATTAGCGCCCCGTTTGGTTTATATTAAAATCTAACTAAAATTTCAAATTAAAGCCAACAATTAATTTTAATCACATATTTCATGGGATTCACAATTTTTTAACTACACATTTTATCAACTTTTAGAGGCTAAATTGATGTTGAATAGAAATTACCTAAAATAATTGCACCCACTATAAACAATGGTTATGTGAGAGAAGAAGAAACAATGACAGCATGTAAAGGTAGGACGATCCTGGCCTTGTACATGCCTGAGGGAGGAAAAGTCTGTATGTGTAGTATTATTAGTAAAGGAAAGCTCATTGTGGCAGGCAATAGAGTAAATTGTAGGGATAACTGTAGCAAAGGTCCTAAATTTCTCAAATTTTTACGCACTTTATCTTAACCTTTGATTTGTGTCAGCGGAGGTCCCAAACCTTTCAAAAATATGCAGCGGAGGTCATCCATTTGACTGTTAGTCAACCTAAAAAGTCAAAATTGACCAAATTCATTAAGGGCAAAATGGAAACTTCAGAATTAATATTTTCCCTAAAAGAAATTGCAACTATTCACCTCCTTTTTCACCCAACCCAACCCAATCCAACCCACTCCACCGCACCCCGAAAATCAAACTCAGCCAACATCCCTAACGACGCCGCCACCTTCTACCACCATCTCCACCGCTACCTTCCACAACCAAAAAGCTTGAATCATTTAATTCGTGAAGGGACCATATGAACCCGTGAAGCTGTGAAGTTGTAGAATCCGTGAAGCTGCAGAATCCAAAGACACCATAAAAACTCATGAAGCTGCATAATCCGTGAACCCATGAAGCTACAAACAAAACACCCAAATCAAAAATCATCCTGCCATCTTCTCTAAACCGTATTACCGTCGTCCCCGTCGCCGGAGTGAAGTATGCAAATTACCATTTCACGCAACACCAAAAGTCTACAGCTCTACTCCCCGGACCGACTGTTTCTTTTTGCCCCGCAATTTCTTTCTGCACTCACTCCATTCCCCTCTTCTCTTTTCCTGTCCGAAGTGTCAAAATCGGGCTGTTCAATTCAAAACCTCTCTTTCTATCTCTCAAACTATCGTAGACAATACAATTTTAGAAACAATAATGAACTAATAAAGAATACCACAAACAGATTGATTCTACAAATGGAATCGCTGTTTAAGCTTTACCATTAAACCTCAAAAAGGAGATGGGTTTTGAAGGAGAAAGGGATGGTAAACTTGGAATCTTTATTGGCGGAGAAGGAATCTGGTTTGAAGTACAACAGATATATGTGTGTGATTCGGTGGTGGTGCCGATATGGTTTTGATGTTGCCGGGGCTAGAGGCAATGCCGGTGGCGTTACGGCTTAGAGAAGACGGTAGGATGATTTTTGGTTTGGATGTGTAGGTGGGTGGGGGTAGGGTAGGGTGAAGAAGGAGATGAATATTATTCTTTTTTATTATTATTTTATTTTAGTTATATTTTAATTTTTTTTATGTGATTAAATTGTCAAGTTACAATTTTGCCCCTTCTAGTTTGGTCAAAATTGGTCAAAATTTACTATTCTGGGTCAACTAACGGTCAAATGGACGGATTTGGACTTTCGGTGTATATTTTTGAAAGGTTTGGGACCTTCTCTGATACAAATCAAATGTTAAGGTAAAGTGCGCAAAAATTTGGAAGGTTTGCAATTATCCCTAAATTCTATCATTCCATAGTGCATATTGATAATTTATTTTATATTACAAGTCCATATTCAATAATGTCCACTCAACACTACAAATTTATGAGGAGTTTGATGTGACATTCAATTAAAGGCTAAAAAGTAACTTTTATTTTTTGTAAAACCCACGAATAATAGAGATTAAAATCAAATTTTTAATAAATTTTGATAAAAGTTAATAAAATGTACAGAGACGGACGCAGAACTTTAAAATTAGGGGGCACAATTGAACTTGCAAAGAAGTTGAGAAAAATTTTACAATAAAAAATTTACGTCCAAAAAATCATACCCTATGTAATTTTACATCCAAAAATTTACATGGGATATGAGTTTTTCGGATGTAAAATTTCGAAAATTTTTGATGCTATATTCCATATAAAATTTTTTAATAAAATAATGAAAATCATCTTGAGAAATTTGTATCATAAAAATAATAAATGTTAATGAAATAATTGAATTTTTCTTAAAAAAAATGCGAGTTAGACGTCTTTCTTTAAGACTCACGTTCAATATATTTTTAACTATTTTCGATATCTATTTGGACTATTTGATATGCTCATAATGTAGTTCTAGAAATAAATTTTGAGATGATATAAATATTTTGTAAATTCGATTAGCATATGATCGTNTCCAAAAATTTACATGGGATATGAGTTTTTCGGATGTAAAATTTCGAAAATTTTTGATGCTATATTCCATATAAAATTTTTTAATAAAATAATGAAAATCATCTTGAGAAATTTGTATCATAAAAATAATAAATGTTAATGAAATAATTGAATTTTTCTTAAAAAAAATGCGAGTTAGACGTCTTTCTTTAAGACTCACGTTCAATATATTTTTAACTATTTTCGATATCTATTTGGACTATTTGATATGCTCATAATGTAGTTCTAGAAATAAATTTTGAGATGATATAAATATTTTGTAAATTCGATTAGCATATGATCGTCGGAGAATTTTTAAAATTAGCATGTTATAAAAATTCAAATTTATTGTGATTTTACCCCCATTTGGTAGAGATTAAAATCATTTTTAATAAATTTTGATAAAAGTTAAATAGATATGAATTCCACGAAATATGTTTTTAAAAGTAATTATTAACTTTGATTTAGATTAAAATTTAGATTTCAATCGATACCAAATATGAATTTATAAAATTAAAAAAAAAAATTCAAAAGTTGAGACCCCCTCGGGTTGGCCAATGGAAATATGTGGTTGAAAAGTTCTGGATCCCATGAAATGTGTAACTAAAATTAATTATAAACTTCAACTTGAAATTTTAATTGAATTTTAATCCAAACAAAACAAAACAAAACAAAACAGGGCTAAACTTCTTAGACCCTATTCATACTCTTCATCATTTTTTTATGTGGCTAAGTTACACTCTGACTCGCTACTACTTAAAAATGAGATTTTGTTAATTTATTATTCTATTTACTTACCATTCGACTCTCCGTATGTGCAATTTATCGTAAATCTTAATTTACACAAAATCAAACATATCATTGTAATAGATAAATTGTGAATTTTCTTTGTAAGTCCAACCCCTACTTTGAACAACTTTGAGCTATATTAATTGGGCCCTCAAGACAAGATTAAGTGCTACTTTTTCGGCCACAAAATATTGCTGTAAAAGCCACTATGAGCAATGAAGTATGTATCAAATTATATTGGTTCCTGGTATTTTCCTAAAGATATTTGCACCATAATTATAATATACTGTTTACAATATACGGACGTATCAAACATAATTTTAAAACTAGAAGGATTTTCAAATTCGCTTGTGTACAATACAAGCATATTCATGTCAATCTTCGGCTCCATTTGAAATCATCTATTTGACAAATTCAACAATTTGGCGAAGTAAAACGACACTAAAAAATAAGATGAATCATGTCCTCAGAAACATCTTAGCAAAATAATGTCAAAACCTTATTTGCTTGCTGTTTATCTAATAATTTGCATGTCCATTAACAAGTACAGAAAATCATAGAAGTAGAACATGAATAAGATTCAGCCTGTAATTTAGGGCCCTTTCTCTAGTTCCCCCAATTTTCCATTCCTAATCAACAGGTAACGTAAGAACTGACGAAATCCAATGAAAGAAAGATTTGACGGAAAAACTGATAATCATCTAACTGAAGAGAAAAATAGCCTAAGTTTAGTATCTAAAGTTTTTTCTCTCCGAAGTATTAATCGAGTTTGGAATGCAATTTCTATTGCATAATCAGTCGACAAACTCCGAATCCTTCAAGTGTAGATACATCGGACGGGGCATTTGGTGGCTTTTTTTTCCAGAAAAGGAAGGTGGGAAATGTTTCTCATCAATTGTTAGCTTTGCTGAACTATAGTTGCGCGAACAAAATTTCATTCCAGGCATCGGGTAAACCTGGTAAACACCAATGCAAGCAATCCTGCACTCCAGGTGTAGCTTTAATGCTGTAACGGGATATGTGACCCTCGTCCCTAAGCTCAGACAAAGCCGTAATGTCCAACAGCTTAACACCTGTTCCGTTCACTGCCCCTGCAGCAAGATGATCGCTCGACTCGTCTTGTAAAACTTCCTTCCCACCAGATAGAGGGGTAGTATTGTCACAAGTACCTCCTGTGTTCCAATCTCCATGGAAGAAATGCCTTGGTGATATTGACCTGAAAAACGCTTTCAGACCAGGATATTTTGGAAGCTGTGAGTTCACCCATCTTACAATATTGTAAACAGTAAAATTTTTTGCACCCACAATATCCGCAATCTTCCTATTGGTGTTAGGCAAACCCCCAACATACATGATCCACCGGTTGGCATTCAGTTTCCCTCTATTCCAGTGGTGTCCCGTGTTGAGAACAAGAACATCAAATTTGTGAAGGAAACGGTGCAAAAATGCTGGGGGACGATCCAAGTGCATGGCGTAATCAGTGGCAGGATTAGATGGGTCGATGGGCTCTAAGTCACAGAGACTTGCAGACCAATAGTAAAGGATAGTAGTGTTGGTACTTGGGAATCGATAAGCCCATCCATCAGGCCTCACAGAACCTCGAGCTTTGACAAGGCCATACTCCTTTCCCACGTCAAGGACGTCAGGTCTCTCTTCACCACCTGTTACCATACACATCAGAGACTGGAACTGCTGTCTACCCAATGAATCCCCAATAAAGGCCAGAGTTTTGTCCTGCATCCTGCACTCGTCATTCAAGAAAAAAAATCAATATTCCAGGGAATGAGTATAAGAAAAATGTTTATTTATAGGAAATAAGAATGGTTGGTGCCACTACATTGCAACTCTCGAGATATTTCAACTTCCCCTAAACGAAACTTCGTAAGAAAATCAAATATACCTCTCCAGGGACTTAGATCCGGTGAATTTTTCCATTCTACAATTTTTGGGTTGCCAACGTAGTTTCTCATATTCAAAATCTGTGCGTTGTGTCAGCCGACAAGCCCACATCGATGATAACCATTGCTTACAACCAAAGCCTGAGTACAGGGGTCGACTATCATCTATGACCCATTTACCTTTGGCATAATTACACCCTGAAAAATGTATTGATGATCAGAAAATATGGTAATCACTGTTCTATCTTGATAGATGCGTACACCATCAAATTAAATAATATATCCATTTCGAATCTTAGATCCGTAAGGAAGAATAATAGCAGATAGGAAAACCCAGATGATAGGTTATCCAAGGATAATACCAACCAAAGCCAATTTTCTAGATGGCGTTATTCTCTTGTCCCACGACACTAGTCACTTTTGTGATGAAGGAAACTTGTCCTAAGATTATTTCAACTTCTTTGATTTTTCATGTGCTGCTAAAATAGTGAAGGGTACAAGTCCATGAAATAAAGTTGGTTCTATTACATATCCTGTTTCTAGACCTTGTTTCACAAGAAAGGAAGAATAGACAATCTATTACAAATCTAATTTACTAATGGTTGTTTCATAAGACGGGAAGTATTTACTAATGGTTGTTTCATTGATCTTCTCAAATTTAGTCATGAAAATCATTTTTTAACAAAACAAATCAAACTGAAAGTTCGTATCCAACCTTTCTTTTCAGTGAGAGTTGACGAACTTTTATTTTGCTTTGAACTTGTCATTGCAACTCCAACCCTTTCTGCTTGTTTTGAACTACTTTTTGCGCCTGACAGCTTGTCCGATTCTGATCCTGGAATACCTGGAGGAATTTCTGCACAAGAAGTACAATATTAAAATCTAGAGGCCTATAAATGAGACAATATTTTAAGCGGTGCATCCAATGAGAGTAGATTCGAACTGCAAAAAGTCAGTCCATAGCAAAGCATCAATACAATGACTCCAAAGAGAAAATATTGCATCAGCAGGCAAAATTGACACTGGTCTTATGAATATAACAACTCATTAACTCAATATAGACGCACACACAATTAAAGAGACCATATCTTAAGATTTCTAATGGAAAATATAACCAATTGAAAAACGGGTCATGATCTATTAAATCGATACATTTTCTAACAAAACAGTACTGGTAAATGTTGTACAACTGAAAAATTTGAAACATCACAGCCTTTTAAAGGCCTAAGGGAAGTAAACTCATTGAGCATTCCAATCGAATGATGAGATTATGTAGAACATAAATCTCAAAATGAACATTCCACCTTTCAGTTTGTCGGCCGTTGACAAATTTTTAATGGGTTCGTCTTTAATTGTTGACTCGTTGTTTGACAATCTTGCTGGTGCTTCTTTGTCCCTTTCAGATTTTTTTGAACTTTCCTTTGCTGCTAAAACTGTTTCTGAACCTGTTCCATTCGTAACACCCAGAGGGATTTCAATGCTATCACCTGTCACCAAAACTTTACTATGTTCTCCCTTATTAGTGGACTCATTGCTTGACAAACCTACAGCTGCAACTTTGTCCGTTTCAGCTTCTTTTGAACTGCTCTTTCCTTCTAAAACTTTTTCTGAACTTGCTCCATCCGTAACAGCAGGAGGGATTTCTGCACTATCACGAAATATATCACAATCCGAAATTCTACAATCACATGTTATGTAGAGACAAGTTGCAATAATTTATGCTTCAGAAGGCACAACACATTCTTACAAAAATAACTATTTGATTCAGGAAGCTTGATAATAGAGAAATATACTGGAATAAGTACACTCAAGCACGAGAACTTAGAAAAGTGATCATGAAAGACAATAATCCAACTAAACTTTTCCTAAACTCACTACCTCTAGGCTCTAATGCTGATAGAAATGCAAGATAAAAGGAACTTAAAAAAGTTCTTATAATCTCACTAAAACATTGCTGATACTCAGGAGGGAAAATATCAGAGTGGGCAAGATATCTGATTAATGTTTGAAGCAGATAAAGAAATTCATGATACTCCCAAGAAGCCAGCGCAATGCAGGGTTGGAAATTCTGGTGGTATGCAAAGAAAAATTCAATCTTGTATTTTCCCCTGAAGAAAATTTATTTCCTTTCAAATGAGCTTGAGTGCATGTAAGTGATTTGTTCTATCAAATCTGCACCTCTCTTTCATGTGGGTCTTTTACGTTTCAAGTTTTAACTTGACTGTCATAGGACAAAGTACACAAGTAAGAGCAGGTAAGTATCCCACAATAATTTATCATTTACTCTGCAACATAATGCTATCAGACTAATCAAGCGTATGATAAAGCTGAAGCACAATAAAAACATCAGTGCACATTTGCAAGTCAAAAATATACCACCTTAATCACTTTTAAGAAACTAATCTTGAGGTTTATACGTTGCCAATCAGATCCAATAAAATGAAAAATGAATGACTAAACCAGATAGATAAAGATCATATGTAAAGGCAAACCTGGATTCAACTGCAAAATACTACTCTGAGATGGGATTAAAGAAGTGAGGAATGTGGTTTTGGTCCATGCCAGTATAACCACCGTTGCACAAACAAAACTGATGAGGATGATAGAGACCTGTGTAACCTTCAGACCAGAGAAGGCTCCCTTCATCCTCGATACCCCAAGTTCCACTGACTCAAAATCATTTAAATGTCATACTCGTGGCATTTCCATCAGATCAGCATTCTAAACCATCATACAAGAAAGAAGCAGGTCAAACATACAAAACATAACACATCAGTATCACCATTTTCAATTTAAAAGTTCAGTAACCAATGAGAAACATACAAAAGATCAAAATTACACACAAGTTCAGAAATATAAGCACATATCTAGATATTCCAAGTGAAACAAATTTACAGTAGGTTAAACAAATTTTAGAAGGTATAACATTATTTTTTGAAAGTAATCAAAATCAAATCTTCGACGTGGATGATAGAAGAGATAAAAATAATATTATTACTATTCTAAAACTTACGACCAAAGAAAATGAATACCAATTGAGATGGGAAACAGCTTGCCTCAAACTAATTGTAGTCATGAACCAGTCGTTGCTGCCATATGATCAAAACTCAACCATTACTTCATTTAACTCTGTCCTTCTTTAGGTTTGATTCTTTTTACTCAATGTTTTAACTAAACGAAATATTACTTCATTACTTAAACCTAACTTCTCGTCCCACTTCCACAAAAATTTCATGTTTTGTTATACACAACACAAGAAAATATTCCTCCACCATATCATGTACTCCTACTTTATTGAACTTGATATCCATGTAGTTCATACAAAAAGGTCAAAATCAAAACATCACACAGATCGCATTTCCCGAACAGATGGCAGCTCTCATCACATTTTAATGGAATGACGATAAATAAACAGATCATTACAAATTTTCACACAGAAAGTGTGAAATTATTCAGAATAGAAGAAGAGGACGAAGAAGAAGAGAAAAAAAAGAATCGAATCGTGAAGAACTGAATACAAGACAAAAATTAAAAATTAGTATGAAAGCTATAAAAGCTAGAATCTATAACGAATGGTCAATTGTATGCAATTGTCAATGAATACTAAAATTAAATCGATCAAAAAGAAAAAGAATTTACCATATTCACACAAATCACAACTGAATCGTAGAGTATCGGAAGCAAACAACGTCACATAAAATTGATACCTTTTACAAAAAAGTTCCCAATTTTGAAACCTCCAAAATGCCTGGATCTCCAACATAGTACTGTAAATTTAAGAGTGTGAGTGATTAAAATCGGATTAAAATTGAAAAATAACTTAAATTATTATTATTATTATTATTCTCCTCCTCCTTCCTCTGCTTCTTATTATACAGTAATTGCTAATAATTACAAAGCAAGGAATAAGTTAAACGGATAGATGAAAAAATTGTAGTCTGACGCCACAGCGGCTTGTGGCGGTACAGCGGAGGTGGAGATCGTGGCAGAAAAAGTGATTGGGTCGACTAATTAATCATATTATCTTGACGGGAAATTATTTAAAGTATTATTCAAATTAATGTATAAAAAATTATAAGCTTACAATCGTGTAGCATTATTGTATTTTGGACGTGTTCGGTATATATTAAAATCGGACTAAAATTAAAAAATTAGTTATTATTGTTGACTTTTATTAGATAAATGAGACATAATAAAAACTATATTTTCAATTTTAATTGACTTTTAATCTGTATCGAACGAGCACTTTGACTCATATTACGAGATCTGGGATTGTTTAATAATTTGTTGTTATTTTTGAAAAAAAATTTGTTTGATTAAATAATTTGTCGGTATATTTTAAATTAAGCCGTTGTTTGAGTTTCATTTTGTAAAAATATATTATTAACTAATGATTTTTTGAAAAATGTATCTTTAAAAAGTAAGAAAAAAATTTCGATTTACTTATAAAATTACTTTACTGTAAAAATATATTTGAAAATGAGATTTGAAAAATGAATTTTTAAATAAATATGACTCGAACAAGGACTAAGCTATTACTTGAAAACTCTTTTTTTTTTTACATACTCGTTTTTAATCACACATTCACATAATAAATTATTTTACACGTTAATATGAAATTTTTTTTCATACTTTTTAATCATATATTCTCCTAAAAGTCACTGTTCAAAAATTATTTTACAGAAAAAATGCCAATCAAAAGGTGACTAAGGTAGATACATATTATAAGTCTGGGTGTGCTTGGTGATGTACATAGGGGTGTCCATAACCCTAACATGAGGTGGGGGACTAATGTACATGTACACTAATTTTCCTTTTTAAGTCAGTCAGTGTCGTCCACCATTCATGATTATTGTGAATATACAAATAATTGATTTCAATTTGAATAATCTTTACTTTCAAAATGATCATCTTCGTGGTAATTTATTTTGACATGTTTCAACTATAATTCAACAGCAGTTGATGTCAATTGATTATTAAACAAAATAACAGACTCGAGAAATTGCTCTAACTTTCCAGGTAGAAGATTTTAGGTTACATGCCTATGCTGGATAATTGTTAGTGCGAAATCAACAAATATACGGAATTATTGACAAATAATAAATTTAGTGTCCCGCATAAAATAATTTTCAATTTAAGTGTACTGATTTTGTATGAAATTCAAAATGTGTAAAACAAAAAAAAAATAGAGATTTTGACTTGATTGTATGCTAAATTATTTTAAAAAGCGGTAAAAAGTGTTTTTATATCAAATTATGGATGATTGTATTGGATTTCGAATCCGCCTATTACTAGTTATTTCAATTTTTGATTTGTAATTTAGTTTCGTTCATGCATTTTTTTAATCGATAAAGTTGTCATATAAAGCTTGTTTGAACCAATTTTTTTTTTTTTTT
>CAIGRK010146212.1:0-22452 GCA_903798315.1 Fraxinus greggii
AAAAAAAAAAAAACATATTTTAACATATTTTCTCGTTGAAATTTTGGACTACACGTGTCTTAATATTTTTTGATATTTAGAGTCATGTTTGTTTTGGATTAAAATCAAATTTTAATCTAAATAAAAGTCAAACAATCAATATTAATAACATCATTTATGAGTCCCACAACTTTTCAACCACACATTTCAAATTGTTTTTATCACAATCTACTAAAAATCTAATTTTAATCCCCATGAAACACTCATGTAACGTCTCAATTGTGTGTCAACCCTTTATGGACCCGTTTGACATGACTTTTATTTCTTGTAGAAGTGCTTTTGGATGAAGATACCTTAATTTTTGTTTGAAAATTAATTTCTAAAATTAATTTCTATTCCGAAAGTGCTTTAAGAGAAAATCAGATTCGATTAGTTCTCTCTAAAAACTCTTTTAATTACCAAAAACACTTTCATAAAATTAAGCAAGCGAATCCAAAAATAGATTTTAAATCTCAAAAGCTTATTTTGATTTTTTTAAAATCTCGCCAAACAAGTCCCATGACTAACTTGGATGCATCACTCTAGTCTACAATAGGTTAAGATGTTCAGATCGCTTATTAGCACAAAACATCCTTACGTTTCGAATTTTTACATATTCACCCATATTTCAACGTTTCCTTATGAAAAAGGTCATTTTCATCAATTTTTATCTAATTTCTCAATTAAAAATTATAAAATAATAAATATACCCTACTATTTAAATAAAATAAGAGGAAAAAAAAAAGAATAAAAACAAGTTGCAATCATACTCCGATTTTTTTAAAAAAAAGTACAGATAAATCTCAAATAAATTAAATTAAAAAATCAAAAAAGAAAAGAACAGTCTTCTTCTTCTTCCTCTCCATCTCCTTCTCTCACCCACTCCCACTCCCACTCCCACCCCTACCCCTACCCCTCACCCCCACCCTTACTCGATAGCATCGCCACAGCCATCGCCTTCAAATCCTCATGTAATTAAATTACTCTTTCTTTGTTCTTGCTATGGAAATCAAAAGTTGATTTTGCTTTGTTGTGTGAGTCCAAGTGGGAATGAGATTTAGAGTCAATTCTTTTACATTTGTTCAAATGTAGGAGATTGAAAGACAAGCCATGATCTATAGGGCTTATTCGCACAAAACGTCCCTACGTTTGGCTTTTAATGTGCAAAAAGTCCCTACGTTTGGCCTTTAGTGGCAAAACATCCATACGTTTTAAACTTTTGCATTTTTCAACCCTGTGCATGCTGATCTTCTTTTTCTTCGATGATTTCTTCTTTTTACACTTTTGGTGCTCGATTAGATGTGGATTTTAAAAGATGTTTCTTGGTATTGGTGTTTGAATACAGTGATTGGTTATCTAGAAAGGTGCAAGCGAACGGATGACAAGAAATGGAGGTTCTTAAGAGATGTATTGCCCCATCACAAGTACTGTGAGTGACATCTGCATAAAATTCCTCATTCAAAAAAGCTTGTGGAAATCAAGAACAATGCCACTAACAATAATGAGAAGAAATACCCTCTTTTATTTAATCCTAAAACCAATCTAAGTATTTCTATATCATTTAGTAAGAAATATGAGTGATTAGTGTTTAGTATTTCTACATCCTCTAGTATTTTCCAATCTATTTTCAGTTTTCGTTTCGTGGTGAGAGTGAGGGGTAGAGGTGGGGATGAGAGTGGGTGAGAGAAGGAGATGGAGGGGGGAAGAAGAAGAAGAAGACAATGACGGCTTTTCTTTAATTTTCTTTTCTTTTCTTTTTTGATTTAATTTATTCGGGATTTATTTGTACTTCTTTAAAAAAAAAAATAGGAGTATGATTGCATTTCATTTTTTTATTTTTATTTTTTTTCTTTTTGTTTTATTTAAAAATGAGGGTATATTTGTCATTTTACAATTTTTAATTGAGAAATTGGATAAGAAATTGATGAAAATGACGTTTTCCACAATGAAACGTTGAAATATGGGCGAAAATGCAAAAAATTTGAAACGTAAAGACGTTTTGCACACTAAGATCGAAACGTAAGGACGTTTTATGCTAGTAAGCCTGAGCAAAAACCATCCCTAACGTTGCACTCATTGCGGAAATAGACCTTATCGTTTTACACTTGGTACTTACACCCTCATTTCAAACATTTCTTGGGAAATTGGTTATTTCCATCATGTTCCATTGAGTCCTTCCGTGAAATATGGGTAATTAGAGCAAAACGTCTCTATCATTTGCCTTCATTGTCCCTATCGTTTCAATTTTGAAATTTGGACACTCAGATCGATATTTATTTGCGTAAAAAATCCTTATCATCTATTTCTCGATTAAAGGATTATAAAATGACTACTTTGCCATCCTCTTTGAATAAGCAAATAAGTAGAAAAGAAAGAAATAATATAAAAAAACATTATATCCAGAGTTCCAATTTTATTGAAAACTAAAAACGAATCTCAAGTAAAATAATTTAAAATATTCTAATAAAAGAAAAATATTTTATCTTACCAATTAACCAATCTACGCCTACGTCCATCCCGTACCCTCCACTAGCACCACCAAAATAATTAAAAAGAGAATTAAATTTTTTTTAAAAAGGTAAGAAAATAATTAAAAATAGTAAGACACAAAAAAATGAAAAATAAAAAAATGGTGCTTATTCCTATCCAAGTTTATTTTTTCTCACGGATCAGAATTTATCTATTCTTGAACAAAATTCAAAAGCTAACGCTGTGGGTAAGAAAATATACGGATTTTGTTGTAATGACCAATAATCTGAATTGGTAAGAAAATCATTTATACCTTCTTATGAGAGCAAATAAAAAGAAAATGAAAAAAAATATAGAATATCCCTAACATCCAGAGAAATTTGTGTAAAGAGGATATCCTTTCAAAAAAAAAAAGGAAATAGGACATTTTTCACGATTATGTAAATAGACTTTTTTATTCCAAATATTCGATTTCCCTTCTTGTTTCTCCATTTTTCTTCTTCTTAGAACATCTCTAATACATTATATGAATTATCATCTAAGTGATATGCAAGTTAAAACACTTGTTGTTTTTGTGGCATGCCATTAGTGTCTAATGAATAGACGTCAAAATTGAACTTCATTGGATTCTATCTACAACACAATAGTGCTGTCTAAATGTAATAGAAATAATATTACACGTAAATTCAAATTTTTTCCTTAATTTTTAACCACTCATTCTCTAGTAGCTATTCCAAAACGCATTCTTTCTTTCAAAATGGGGTTCGAACAGGGCCCGATAAGTTTTTTTGTTTAACGAGTCAATTAGCCCCGTGTTTGATAACCATTTTTTCAAAATGCTAAATCATGTTGAGTGATTCTATCTAACCAAACTTTGAAAGTCTTTTGGTTTTTAACATCAACTTGCAGTGTTCTTATCAGATTGCATTTAGGATGAAATTTTTTTAAACAACATTTTTCTTTTTGTACTGATGCGATTATATTTATTTAAATGTTAAATTGGATCGTATCCTTTCCTACTAACAGGGGAGATCCTCTTAGTCACCCCTTATTTACATTATTTGCAAATTCACATGGATCTTAATTGGGGTTTGTATTTTATGTGAAATGTTTTATACAATCACAAACGTATAACATATTTAGATCTTCATTGACACTTGCATTTTTATGTGAAACGGCGTACAATCACAAAGGTAAAGTAAGAGTAGCTCTCGAAATCAGACGTAGTCGTTACTTGAATATCTCTCCAGTAAATTTATTTGGGTCTTCCTAAAAGACTTTAGAGTTTTGATTAAAAAGATGAGAGCGTTGAAGACTTTTTTTCCAAGCTATGTCGACATTTTCATCAAACTAACGAGAATATACGATCCATTTAAAACATATTTTCTTCATTTTGCACTCGAATAATCTACGAATTCTTGTCAAATTAAGGCCATGTTTGTTTCGAATTAAAATCAAATTTTAATCCAAGTCAAAATCAAACAATCAATATTAACCATATCTTTCATGAATCCCACAGCTTTTCAACCACACATTTCAAAAACTTCTATTACAATCTACTAAAAATTTAATTTTAATCCCCACCAAACACTCATTAAATAAGGTTGACGAGTGTTTGCAATTTATTTAGACGTTACAATCCTTCTCGACAACTTTGCTACGCAATCCAAGTCAGAATCAAACAATCAATATTAACCATATCTTTCATGAATCCCACAACTTTTCAACCACACATTTCAAAAACTTCTATTACAATCTACTAAAAATTTAATTTTAATCCCCACCAAACACTCATTAAATAAGGTTGACGAGTGTTTGCAATTTATTTAGACGTTACAATCCTTCTCGACAACTTTGCTACGCAAATTTTATTTTGGTAAACAAATATTGACTAAAAAAGTCTACCCTTTTCAAAATTCAAACTAGCATATTCATTAATTAATGTCGCCACAAACCAAGGGCGAATAAAAAACGGCATTCATTTAGTCCAACAAATTTCAGGTTCATCAATGATAACAAAGATGTTAGTCTATGAAACCTTATTCATATCCTTGAATATGAAGTGGAAAGAACCACAATCAACCTCTATGAGAAGAACTAAGACATCTAAAAGTATGGTTGCAAGATCTCTTAGACATTATTAAGGATCAATGGATCATGCTATGTGTACATATCATGATTCATAAGGGATGACATCAAGACCACATGACGGCCCCCTATTAGAGGGCGCCTGTGGGCCCCCCAGCCTTTATATCAAAGGCTATGTACACGTCATAATTCAATAATTAAAGCCCCCCACAGGCGCCCCCAATAGGGCCTCCACGTGACCTTTGTGTCAAAGGCTATGTACATATAGCATAATTCAATAATTAAAGAGCACAAATGATCCCTAACCTATAGCATTTATTCGATCTCAGTCCTTATTCTAATTTTTGCACACTAATATTTGAGAAATGTTTATAGACGATTTAAATTATAAATAAATAGAAATGAGTAGTGAATAAATTAATTATACTTTTGAATTCCTCAAAATGTATGGACTGGGATGTTTATAAATGAGCCAAAGAGGTGGCTGTTCGCACAGAGACCATAGGTCAGGGACAATTTGTGAAAACAATCTGTGAAAGTTTTCCTGGTATCTCGTTCAGTTTCACGCACAACACGCACATATATTATTAGGCATCAGTATTTGGGTTGAAAAGGAGAGGTGCGGAATCCTACCGCTCGCTTGCTCTTCCCCTAAGAAATAACCCTCTCTTGATTCCTCCGCCACCTTCCACCCCTAGCGGCCTCCCATCTGTCTCTGATTCATCACACACGCACATATAGCCATATATGCATCCTTTTCGTCGGATTAATTATCTTTATTGCCATTTCTAATTAAAAAGTTTGATTATTTTTTTTAAATTTTTTTACCTACCCAGTTGTCAAGAATGGACATTTTGTACGCCCATTTGATCAAAATCGAATCTTGTGCTGCTTCACTATTTTCAAATTGCCTGGAAACATGAATCTGTAGGGTGGGATTTTTTGAGATTTTAAAGTGGTGGCTATTGTTTTGGAAGGTATTTTTTTCTGTTTGAAGTTTGAATTATGGGTAAGAGAGGAAAAAAGCAAGCTTTGGAGTGTAAAAACAATGGGTTATTGTCGAATTCTCAGTTGAGACTCCAATGGAGCCCCCAAGATTGCAACTTTTATCCAGGTGGTGGGCTATTTGCCTCTGTAGGTCAAATGGACAACAATGAAAATGGCAGTTTTAAGTTTCCGTATGTCGATTTATTTGTTAAGTATGTGTCATCGCCTGAGAGGTTTAAGATTGTGGGTGTGCAGGAGGAGGAAAAAGGGGTGATTAAGAAGAAGAAAAATGGGCTTAGGCTTAAGGTTAAGATTGAAAATCCTTCATTGAGGAGGTTGATTAGTGGTGCGATTGCTGGGGCGGTTTCAAGGACTGCTGTAGCTCCATTGGAGACGATAAGGACTCATTTGATGGTTGGGAGTAGTGGTCATTCGACTATGGAGGTGTTCGATAATATTATGAAGACTGATGGATGGCCAGGATTGTTTAGGGGAAATTTTGTTAATGTGATTCGAGTTGCACCAAGCAAAGCCATAGAGGTAAGTAAAAGAAAAAAAGGACAATGAAACTGACAGTATTATGTTATTTAGTGTGAGTTTTCATTTAGTTTCTGTCTTGGTTAATTGGGGTTTTACCTATAAGATATTCTTTGTTGGTTAATTTTGGCTCTCATTTTATCTTTATTTTGTTATTAGTTACTAGCCTATCTTGTTGCTTGTATTGGCTTATGTTTTTTTTTTGATTCTGGTGGTTTATGATTAGTTGGCTATGGTTCCCTGTAATACTTAAATGCACTTCACTTTTGTAATGGGCTTGAGGGTCACATATTGCTTGTTTCTGCAAGTCAGAGACATCTTTAATTATGGCTGCTTTGTGCGTGTTTATGTGAGTGTTACCATATGCTCGACATGTATTACTCCATGTAGAAGACTCAAATAGCATGTTTAGTTTGGTAACATGGACTCAGTGGTACTCGACAGAAGAAAATAACCTAAATCTTGTCAATTGTATTGCCCAATCTTGTCCAATATTGTGTACCAAACATGTCCAAATGGTTTCTAGCATCTCCGTTGTTTCTGATTGTTGGTAATTCCCTCTTGCATTCATGATGACATTGTTTTATTTTAGCCCGTGTAATACACCACCTCATCTTTAGTCTCGTGAACATGTCTCGAGTGATGCCTGCTTATAGAAACCACCTTTCAGAAATGATATATATTGTTTTCTGTTATTCAGTCAAGAATATCAGTTGTCCATAAGCACCAAGTCTCGACAATATCTATGGCTTTGGTTTTAGGGAACAATGATTTAGAAAATATGTTAGAAAGCCTCGTATTTTTTTGCAGAACGATTTATTATCTAATCTTGTATCATGAGTTTTAAGAAGGAATTCATGTGGCTGGACCTAAATTTGTTGGAGGGTCTAACTTTTTCTTGGAATAATTTTTTCAAATCAGCTAATTCTACTGCCCTAGAACCACGAGAGCTTGATCTTTTTCCATAATTCAAATTTCTTTTGTCCCAAATTTGCATATTCTATCTTCATTTCCCCCCCTCAAGAACTTGATAAAGACCATCATTTAGTCCATCCAGCCGCAAGACTATGTTTGTTACATACGACTATACAATACTGTGGACAAAATTTCAGCTTATTTCGGCTACTCTTTCTTCTTAATACTATCTACTTCTCGGGAGGTTGCCTTACCAAACAAGCCTAAAAGGCACAATATCTGTTTTTTCAGATGCTAGCTATTTCAAATTCCCTTCTGGAGGTTGATGGGAGAAATATTTACTAATGAACTTTTGGCCATGGAGTAAATAGAGTTTGTTGATGCCAAAAAATTGCCTAACTTGCACGTGGCCGAGGGTCTCACGTTGGGTGACTTGGCATTAGTTAATTATATTAAAGGGTTTTGATCAAATGGATTAGAAAGTCTCATCTTAGCTTAAGTTTGATGCATTAGCCTTACGGCCCATCTTGGTCCATTTCATCCTCTATATATAGGCAAGGTAACTCCACAGTTAAAATAAGTTTTCATTTCCTCTAGCCACTCACCTTCCCTATTTTCCATTGCCCTCTATATATTTTATTCTGCAATGATTTGATCGTCGGAGTGCAAATGATTACTAGACCTTTTTCTTCCAATCAGCGACCTTTGCCTCCTAACAGAATGATTAATGTGTAGGTTGAATAGGAGGTGGTCTAAGTGTTGTTGGCCACA
Source organism: Fraxinus greggii (assembly GCA_903798315.1). NCBI lineage: Eukaryota > Viridiplantae > Streptophyta > Magnoliopsida > Lamiales > Oleaceae > Fraxinus > Fraxinus greggii. Next base: position 7,786 of record CAIGRK010146212.1, read on the forward strand.
TGATCGACGGATATTGAGGCTAACAAAGTTTACTAATTTACGTTTAGGATAAGACTATTTAACTTGGTGTATTATTTTGTGTCTTAGAGGTTAAACGAATTAAAATTAACAAGTCACATCAAAAGTAAATTTGCCATTTCTTCCCTTGAAAGTTATTTTAACTACAATATCTTAGTTCCGCCAGTCTCAACCCACCTTCTCGAGCCACTCACTGCAAGTCTTCCAACCTTCATTTTGTGTTTGAGGATATCTGAATGTTGGTCTTGGTAGGCAGTCCGGGTGATTTGAGGATTATGGATTGAGCGGTCCTCCTGTGTGTATTTACTAGAATATTCTGTTCATTGTTGCAAAATAAATCAATTATTTTCTAGCCCTCTCCTTTTTATCGTCCTCTAAATTTTTTTGCATGTAAGGCATTACCTGTTTGTGTTCAATCTAGTTTTTAAAAGTTATAATTAAATCTGTAATCTAATGTCATAATTTATCGTTGTGAGCTGTCTTTAGTTCGATCACATTCATGCACATTTAAAAATTTACTCTCCTATCAGATGTCTAATTTATTTTTGGCTCACACGCTTTAAGCAATTTTTGTTGTTTATTTAGTATTGCATTGTGCTTTTTATCTGTTCCTGAAAGCTGCAAGTACTTTGCAGTTATTTGTTTACGATACCGTCAACAAAAATTTGTCGCCGAAACTAGGGGAACAACCCAAATTGCGTATACCACCTTCATTGATTGCGGGAGCATGTGCTGGAGTTAGCTCGACTTTAGTGACATATCCCCTCGAGTTACTCAAGACTCGATTGACCATTCAGGTAACCGAAGGCTTAACTTTCTGGAATAGCAAGTTTGATTATTAAAAATGTGAATTTGAAATTCATGTTTGACAAAATTAAAGTTACTTTTAAGCACAGCCAAACATGCCCTTATCCAACTTTTCATGCCTATGTACTTCATCCTTATTGGTAGATCTTGTTCCAATATGCAGAGAGGAGTTTACAATGGTTTGCTCGATGCGTTTATAAAAATACTATGTGAAGGTGGGCCAGGAGAGCTTTATCGAGGTCTGACTCCAAGTCTTATTGGAGTAATTCCGTATGCTGCCACCAATTACTGTGCATATGACACACTAAGAAAGGCATACAGGAAGATTTTCAAACAAGAGAAGATTGGCAACATCGAAACACTTTTGATTGGTTCTGCAGCCGGTGCTATATCTAGTAGCGCTACATTCCCTCTTGAGGTGGCTCGTAAGCACATGCAGGTTGGAGCGCTAAGTGGGCGACAAGTGTACAAGAACGTGCTTCATGCTCTTGCCTGCATACTTGAACAAGAAGGGATTCAGGGTTTATACAAAGGGCTCGGTCCAAGCTGTATGAAGTTGGTGCCTGCTGCTGGGATATCTTTCATGTGTTACGAGGCATGCAAGAGGATTTTGGTTGAGAATGAAGATAATGCATAGAGGGTTTTCCTACAACTTAGATTTAAGGATAACATACAGATTCACTGACTTCAGGTCGTCTGATGCTGTTTTCCTCACTTGAAAGTTTTGCTTGGAATTTTCTTTTGAGACTTGGATTTAGAGGTGAGAACGGGTGTGTTATTAGAACCTTTTCAAGCGATTTTGGTTTTTATTTTAACATGTTGAAAAATGACCAAATTTTGGTTAAAAAATGATACAAAACGAGTTAAAGGTGTACGTTCCTTTCTAGGCTTTTAAACTTTTACTATTATCACGGGCTTTTAATACTATTATCACGATCCTTTCTATGCTTAACCTAGTTAAGTTTTTTGTGTATATACACGGAATAATGTTGTTTATCATCACGATGATAAATCATTGGCAGTCTATGTGGAATAATGAGATTGAACCGTTCAATTTATAAGAGACTGGGGAAGGGGGGAGAGAAAAATGTGACGAATAATGGATTGTCACATTATAACATTACTCGTACAAATAAACGTATAAGGTTTTTATTTAGTGCTAGAATGAAATTGTTTGTATTGTGAACTTTCAGTACCGCAGGGGTGCCGTCGAGACATACATTTGAAATGCAAACATAGTATCGAGGAATCATATATCTAGGATTCCAATGCATTCAATGTAACTTCTTGTGCCATTACATGGGCACAAAATTAATGATCAGAGGGCATCCCCATATTCTTTCCGTTTCTCCTTTTTCTTTTCCTTCATTTTTCGTTTCTTCTTTTTCCTCATCTTTGGGAGAGTATAATTCCACCTTTCTCGAGGTACCATGACCGTATATATTCATATCAGAATGCTTCAGCCTGCAAAAATTCCTTTTTGAAGTTTTTGCATCATACATGCAAGACTCCAATGCACTAGTTTACGTGCGAAATTAAACCCCAGATCTTGATTTTAATTTAAGGTGTAATTCCAAAATAACATATCAAACCAAGATGCTGTAAACATATGAACTTCCTCGAAGTGGATGAATTTGGACATGGAAGTTTTGTTCTTTACTGAACCAAGTTAAACCCTACTGCAAGAATCCACAAAGAGAAGATGAAGTAAAAGGATATGGTAAGTTATTTGCCCAGCTACTAGACACATGTACTCTATTCAGACAGAAAAGGGTGACGAGCCTTGGACCAGACTTTAGAAGTATCCTTATCAATTTTATTCATCACCTCCATATTCTCTTTCCTCTGCTTCAGCGGCCATAAATTCATCGAAGTTCTGTGTCTTCACTAGTAATATCTCAATCTACACGAGGCAAAAACCGAAAACAACGAAAAAAGCGAGCTCTTAAACCAAAGATAAATCATAGTCGAAAGGAGGAACAATGGATAGAATTCCACGTGGGCAGTGGATTAAGAGAATCCCTTACTATAAACAGTGTCGAAAACATGCAATTGAATCACATTTATCCAATGTTTGAAAACTCGGACCAGGCATGGACCCAGAAAAGATAAAGGGTCAAGGGGTTCAACCAAGACTATAAATATACATCCTCTCAAAAACTCGCAATTGAATCACGTATGTAATGTAACATTACAACTAAACCACGTATTATCATGCACCCTAACAATTACATTACTCTTCAATAGTTACAGCAAAATCTTATTTAGACTGATTGAATATCACTCAATCTTTTACTTTTAATGTGTGAGTGATATTATGTTTGTACCTGCAATACCAATCAATACCATTGCTTGCGTGGGTAACATTATGATTGTACTTAAGACACCAATTGATATCACTTAAGAGTGAAATTTTCACGAGCATATACAAGAAGATATTTACCCTATAGAATATGTGTATGATGTGTCTTCCTGAAATAATATTGTGAGACCAAAATCCTTCCAAAAATTGAAATCTCTGAAGTGGCCGTGTCTGCGTGTCTAGATAATCAAGAACAGAAACGTAAAAAAAGATTCTTGAAATCACAGACGCATAGCTTTTCACAGTAATTTTGCTCAGCGACTCAATTTGACAAACATAAATAGTAAATAAAAATTCAGTCTTCAGCAAAACCCCCACGAGAAACATGCATAAATGCACATAAGAAAAATCTGCAAATCCATTTACAATTTGTTAAAAAAAAAAGGTAGAAAAAACAGAGAGGAGACCTTGGAGAGATTGACATAGAAAAAGAGGGATTTCTTTGTGTTGGAGACTTGGATTCTATTCTTCTTTTGCGATTCCGATGAAGAAATATTGATATTGTTAACTCCCTCCGTTAAGCTCTCCATTTTCTTCTTGAATTTTTGGGATACAACTTTCAAGTTTTAAAACTGAAAATCCTCAAGCCTTAGTCGGAAAAGGTGTTCTCAAGTGGGATTATATACCTGGGATTTTGTGATTATTGGAGTTAAATGGAAATCGTTTTCTTCTCTTTTGGCAACATTCGTTTAATAAAAAAGAGGAAATTAGTAAGTGATCAAAGAGCCAATCATTTGATTGCTTAGTTTTGTTTCTTGTTTGTAATAGGGTCCCAGAATTTATATTTTGCCAAATATGCTTTGGTTGGTCATTGCTCATTAACTTTTCATTTGAGTCATTTATTTCCATTTGCTCATCTGGGTTGATGGAATTTGGAAATGGTAAAAACTTGTGATCTGGTTCTTGTTTGGAAGTTTTATTTGTCATATTGAAGTGGGGTTTCTTTCTATTGAATTAATAGTTTGATTACAATGGAAAATTAAAGAATTAGAATTTAGCATTCTTTAACCTTCTCTTATTATAATTACCTCAAACAATTAGTTTAGCTAGGCAAGATTTGTATATGGCATTGAGACTGCAGGATTTGTTTTGCCGTTTGAGCCAAGATTGAAGTCATTTTTCTCTTTTTGTTCTGGTTTTATTTTCTGTTTTTGCTGAGGTTGATTTGACCTTTACCTTTAAGATTGTAGGATAATTAACTGTATAACGGTAACTATATTTCCGATTATTCTTGTTCTTCTTAGGTTAATTTCTCTTGCAAATTACTTATGAAATTCGAATTTCTCATTCATAACTGTTTGACATTTTTATCACTTTATTTGATAGAATTTGAACACATTTGGAATTTCTGATTAAAATTCATTTTTCTACTCTGGGGTAGGTGTCAAAATATCTTAATTATAGTTGATTTTCAACATTATTTGTCACCATTTCGAGTTATTGCCACTTTTTTAAATATTTATCACTTTTTGAATTTTTATCAATTTGTTAAATATCTTCCAAATTCAAGTTAATGTGTTAATTAATAGAAGCGAAACATATTCACAAAAATACAACATGTAAAAGAAAATCACCATCATCTGAATCTCTTCTAAGGTTTTAATTGATGTTAAACATTGTCTGTCATTTTTTTGAGTTTTTGTCAATTTTTTTAATTTATGTCACTTTATTGAATTCATTCCAAGGTTTTGATTGATGTCACTTTTTCGAGTGTTTGTCGTTTTTTTGAATTTTTGTAATTTTTTTAATATTTGTCACTTTTTTTAGTGGTCATTTTTTCTAAATTCTTGTCACTTCTTCTTCTTCCTTTTTTTTTTATTTTATTTTCTATCACTCTTTTGAAATTTCTATCACTTTTTTTTTTTTTAGTATTGTCACTTTTTAGAATTTTTGTCACTTTTTTGAGTGTCACTTTAAAAAAAAAAAATATTCTATCACCTTTTTAGTAAAAAAATTTACTTTTTTTGAATAAAAGTGGTCTTATATGTCACTTTTTAATAAATATTCTTAATTTTACACAGTATTTTTTACTTTCAAAGTACTTTTCATATAATTTTTCAAAAAATCCTAATTTTAGAGGTATTTTTGTAGGTTACCCTTAATAAAATGTGTATGTTTTGAGCTCTTAAATTTTAATTTTTCATAAATTTATTTTCAACAGAACATTTTTAATGAAATAATTTTGTACTTAAATCTATAATTTTTTTTTTTTAATCAAAAAATCATTTTTTATAAAACTATTCTCAAAAATTCTACATATCATAAATTAGAAAATATTGAGATTTGAATCAAACATAATAATTGAATTCTGTGTTTTATAAAAAGTAAATGGAAAATATATTGTAGCGTTAAGAATTAACGGCAAAATTTTAAATTTTACTTTCGGTCCCAACCTTTTATTAATTTGCACATATCATCCTACTGATTTTTTTCATCAATTTTTTGCCACCAATATTCAGTGAAAAGATTATTTTACCCCCTAACTTGAATAAACTAAAAATGCAAAAAGAAAAATAAAATAGAAAAATAATAACACAAAAAAAGTGAAAATAGATTAGTCTCCTTCCTCGAACCACTTCCACCACGTATAGCCGCCACCAAAATTACAATTATCCTCTTCATCTCACCCCCATCCCTACCAGAAACTCCAACACCTATCACTAGGGATATCAAATGAAACAAATCGTTCGCCTGCTCGACACGACTCGCCAAGCTAATAGTTTCTCGTGCAAGCCAACGTGGTGGCCTGCAGGGCAAGCCCACTGACTCGCCATTTTTATTGCAAAAGCAGCCATCTCGGTGGTGGTTTTCTGTATTATGCGCCATCAAATCAATTTCAACAGCTCTTTGGTTGCCTGAATTTGAAATCCCATTTTATTTTGGGTTAAGCCTTTATACACCATGCTTCACAGTCGGAGCAGCTTCCCAAAAAAAAAGCTGGCCCTCCATTGTGAGGGTACTGTCAAAGTATACACCAAGTTTGATCCATTTTGTTTTTTTATGAAGAGGCTAGCAAGCCGACTCATCCCATCTTTAGGTGAGCTGATGAGGCAAGGCGAGACAAGCCCAAAAATTTCCAGGCGAGCTAGCTCGTGTTCAACTCACCCCAAAGCACAAGCTAATGAAAATTATCCATAAGCACACTTCTTCCAACCCATTCAGCCATTTCCACCCACAACAAAATTATCCATAAGCACATTCCATAACAAAACAAATCATCGCTTTTCTTCACAGTAATAAGACGACAAATTTGAAGTTCGAAGACAACTATACCAACATTAGTGAAAGAGATTCAATGTTTACAAAAAGTATGGACAAGTGCCTGATTAATTCATTCATCTCACTCCTTTGGGTAGATGGTACTACATAACTCAGAACTCTGCACTTGACTTTTCACACAAAGGCACCTTTGGTGCATAGTACTGTAATGGATTGATTGGACTGAACTGGATAGCACAATGTCAAGATTTTATCAACCTTTTCTCCGTTAATACTGTCCATTATTGCCTGATCAATCTTACCAAATATGCCATTAGTTCTTTGTCTATATACACTAAGGCAAGCATCGCGAGGAGACATGGAACGGAGTGTAAATATTCAAAATAACTAACAGTTGACACCACATGGACCTTGTGCAGCTCTCTTTGTAGCGTCCGATGTAAACGGGTCGATCCGAACCCAAAGCAGGGAGAAAATGGATGCGAGGAGTATTGACCAGACGATGACGATTGTAGGCGTGCGGTTTTGCCGGCCCAGCAAACCTTTGAGGAATGGGTAAAGGTGGACAATAACCCAAATAGCAAAGAACAACTTCCCAAACAGAGGACCCCACGACTGATATCCGCTGTTGATGGCATATGAAACACCAGCAACAATTCCTTCCAACTTCACAATAAGGACGGTGGTGGGAGGAATGAGTAGGGACGTCCACTTGAACACGTAAAGCTCTGCAAAATCTCCAGCCTCATCAGATGCCTTTGAAGTAACGGTGAAATTTGTATCTATCCCAGCGAGAACTTTGAGGAGACCTTGGAAAACGGCAAAGAGATGAGCCGATGTTCCACCAATGACCCAGAATTGTTCATTTCTCCACCAGTCCTCGACACTCACACCACTCCACCTCATTTCCAGAATTCCAGTAGCGAAAATAGAGACAAAGAGAAGAATGAACCACATGCTAGCAAAATTGCTTATCTGCAGAAGAACAGAAGTAGGTGCATGGTCAACACATGGCATGCAGGAGACCGGAAATGGAAAAGCACAAAAATACCATCATGCTAATTATTTCTTCGTATTACATGGGGGGGAAATCCTTGTATTTATAACAGGAATTCAACATAGGAAGTCGTATACCAGATCCCCATCCACGAAGCTTCTAATCCCATGGAAGAAAGGGGGAAGCATGGTTCCTGGAGCCTGTTGCTAAGCTTAAACACAAATTTATTTAAACGTGACTTTTGGTTTCCCTATTTGGATATTTTGATGAAAAAAGTCAATTATTTAGGAAGTGACTCTTGCCTTGCAATACTTGCCAATTTCCAACTTTGACCAATAAAAAAATTATAGATTTCAAAGCCTAATTGTTTACTTAAAATTAAACTTCTTAAGCTTAAGACATACTCTTGGCCATTAATTTTGGCTTGTCAAGCCGGGTAATGATGTGTGCAGATGGTAGAGAAAATAATCTAACAGATGTTCACTAGGCTTAGATAGCAAAAAGAAACGTTGAAAAACACTTTTAACCAGCAATAGAGAAATTTGTCACTTACCTCGGGAATGATAAATTTATTAGTAAGAAGACAAATGGCCGGAAGAATGCAATAAGCAAGCAGCGGAATAGAGGTAATGGGATAAACAATAGTGTTGATATACGCCAATCTCTCCAAGAGCTTCAGTTTCCCATTGTAACCATACCATATAGGGCAATGCCGACTCAGAAGAATTTCAACGGATCCCAAAGCCCACCGAAGGACCTGATTCAAACGATCCGAGAGATTGATGGGAGCAGACCCCTTGAAAGCCGGGCGAGGAGGCATGCAATAGATTGAAATCCATCCTCGTGCATGCATTTTGAACCCCGTTAAAATATCTTCTGTGACAGAACCATATATCCACCCAATCTGAAAGCAAATAATTAATCTCAATAGCCTAGTAACTTGAAATGCAAATGCCATCTATAAAAGTCGAATTCTAGATTCTCTAATTCTATAACATGCTTAGTCAATATTAAAAAATGGGTTTAATAACATTTTTAGTCAACTTGTATAGTATTGTTTCAGTGTGGTCACAGAACCGTTTTTGGGTTCCAAGTTAGTGAAAACTTCATTTTTGTTTCATCTTAGGCACTCCATTTTGCTGAATTAACCAAAAAAAAAACTGACATGGTTAATGGAGAACATGATGCACAGATGAGCATGGAAAATCCATTAGTACATTACTTTTATTGTCCAACTAGGCAAAGAAACATATTGTTGGACAAGTTTTGAACTTGAAATGCGCTTTATAAAGAAATGAAATGAAAAGTTCAACACAAAACACAAGTATGACAGAAAGAAGTATTTTGTTCCAGTTGGACAATAAAAGTTATGCACCAATGAATTTTTCATGTCGTCATCAATTCCATTAATTCAGTAGAGAGACAGCAAAAAGTTGAGTGCTTAAATGAAAACAAAAATGAAAGTTCAATGACTATCTTGGAAAAGAAAAGTTCGGTGACTTGAATGAAACATTGCTACAGGTAGGGTGAGAGTTTTAACCCATGGGAAAACTATCAAAGTTACCTCTTTGCCCCACTCAGTTTTGTCCTCGTACCCACAGCTAATGACATGGATTGCTTCTTTCAAAAGAGTAGCAGGATTTGTTGACTGCGGAATGCCTCCCTGTTCCATAAAGGTGGCAGCGATGAAAACAGGTGATTGACCAAACCGCTTCTCCAATCTCTTTTGAGACAAAAAGAGCGACTTCTCATCTTCATATCCTGTAAAACTCAAGGAATGCATTAAGCATTAATCACCATGATTCAAGTCATGCTTGTTTCAGAATTACTAATAATATAGCTAACAAGATGAAACTAAATACAAAGTCAAGGAGTTTAGAAAGTTGTATATTGTGCATAATTCCCAAGCTTAATGTGTCTGCTCTTTAATAGCTTAAGCTTTTGAATGAGGTGGTTTGACCCAAAAGAATTTTAGGTTTTGATAAGGTAGGTGAATAAGAATGAAATCAAACATCAGCAGCTAGCCCCAAAATCTTTTTGACTTGTCCAAAATTGCCTATTGTGTAAACAGACTTGCCTTCCACACCCTCTTCAATGTCCTCCATATTAAAGATTGGAATGGTGGATTCAGTCCTTTTTACTGCTTTCTTCTTGTCAATGTATTTCTTATCAGCATGCTTTCCTTTCTTTCTAGAGCCACAGCAGCTCTTGACAATGATGTTTGGTTGCAAATCTTCCTCGGTTAGGACTGGATCATACCCGTACAAAGCTTGCCTGTTAAAGCAACATCCAGTTCCAACATAGACTGGACCCTGAATCCCGTCGAGCCCTTTCAAGTTGATCTGTAGCACAAGACCATGACAAAGTTGATAATGCATGGATGAAAAAATAATAGCTGATGACAGAGAAGTTGTAAAGAATCGAGTGACACATACATCAAAGAATACAATATTGCGGTTAGCATATCTATCGTGCCAGTCAATGCCATCAAACCGTTGTGGAAATTGAACATAGCAAGTCTTCTTTCCAAGAAGGGGGTCCATCATGAAACACATAGCTTCTTTAAGAGCTTTGCTGTTGTTAAAGTAGTGATCACAATCCACATTCAAAAGATATGCACCATTTGTAAGAACGGCAGAGACGCGAATCTGTAGAACATACTAAAAAATGAGATCATAGAGAAATTCATCCTTCACTTAAAAGCCCTTCCAAAAATTTTAAAAATAAAAATAAACTGACAGAGAAGGCAAGCAAAGGATGGTTACAGAAACACTTTCGCGCACTACGGTGGACCGACCTGACAGCATACTGGAGGGAAAGATCGAGGAAAAAGTTTTCATTACTCTCTTTTTTAGACTTTTTTCCCTCCAAAATCAGCCATCGTTTACCGTAGTAATGAGGATGGTACGTACGATGTGAAATAACAGCAAGCTATGCCCAGTTAGAGTTGAGGTTAAAATACTACAAAAGGAGCTTAAATGTGGCTAGCTTAAGAAATAATGTGAGTATACATAAAACGCCAATTCTACACTGGAAATTTGGCGCGTCTTTCAAAGAACAGGTGTCATTATTAACTATATTCAATCATCAGCCCCAAGCACAATCATATGGTTATTAGAAATTTACGTCACAAACTAGCAAGTCAATCAAATCGCATATGATTAGTCACTCACCAAATTCACACTACTGTTATCGTCAATTGTATTTTGATACAATAATGGCAATAGGGATCGGTAACCAACAACCTACCAAAGCATTCATAGCTCCAGCTTTCTTGTGATGTTGGAATCCTGGACGCTTCTCACGAGAAACATAAACCAGGCGTGGAAGTTCATTTCCATCTGTATCAAGGCCCCCACTATGCCCAAGAAAAACCTACAATCCATAAGCAAGGTGTTAAAACAGGATATACGGCTAAGGCATAAACTTGGATACTTCAAAACTCAAACGACAACTAAATCACCTGGATCATTCCTGGATGATCACGAGGGTTATTTCCAGGCCAAGCAGTTCCGTCTTGCATTGTCCATCCTTCTTCAGGCATCTTTTGAGCCTTGGCAACAAGTGCATTGATGCGTACCTTAAACTCTTCATATTCTCTCTGCAGAACAATTTTTAACACATACAATCATCCACAATGTACTATATTTTTCTGCCTTGACAAACAACATTTTGGAAATTGTGTGTAAAGTTTTGTATAGAAATTGGCAAGTAGTTTATCTCCCTTGAAAAGGGAATGGATGGTTAATTCGGGAGATCCAAAAAAAACTTTTGTTTTCATATTTTTCTATAGGTACTGTTGTAAGTCACCTTCATTGCTCTACGTTCTTTCACAAAGGAAGGCTGAATCTTGTCCTTAAGGTAATCTATCTTCTGAGCAAAATAGAATTCAGGGGCCCTTGGCTCAATGCTATGCTTCTTGCAGAAAGGCACCCATTTCCTAGCAAACTCTGCAGTTTCAGAGAGAGCTTCAAAGGTTAGCATTGCTGAACCATCATCTGACACGTAACAGGAGACTTTGTCAACAGGGTAATCCACAGAAAGGATGGACAGCACGGTATTGGCAGTGACAAGAGGAGGCTCTTTCATGGGGTCGACTGTACTGACAAAAATATCGATAGGGGCTAACTGGGACGGCTCACCCTCCCTGTCATATCTGAGAAAAAAAGGCATTGTTTAGTACTCAGGGCATTTATTCAAACTTCCTTACAAGGGCATTTAACTTTAACAATCATAAGACATTAACAAACCTTAATGCGAGTCTGTCCAAGTATGTCTCACGATTGATGGGGTACCACTTTGGAAACTGATCCAGAAGCCAGGACAGAGCAAACCAAACCTCGCAGATAACTGATGTCAGCCACAAAGGATAAGCATCCTTTACTGGATGAGTACAACGGTATTGCAAGAAGAAGCCCAAGATAATCAACCGAAGAACTATTACAACACGATACGGGGTAAGATGAGAAGAAGAAATAGGCACAACACGACTCATGGGTTGGCGAGCATCATCAGCCCTGTCAGAGAAACAAACTATTAGCAGTCCATAAGGTTATAAAGATCAAAGTTGCATGATGAATGATCTCCCTTCTTAAACGAATTAATGCACCAATAGAGCAGCAGACTTAAACTAATTATTCGAATGTTCCAACAGAAATAGTAGCCGAGCAGTGCCCTGAAGTGAACTGAATAATCTCAACAGTGTGATATTTATCCTGAATATACCCAAGAAAAATAAAGAGCGTATAGATTCTTACATTTGTAATTCTTCTCCATTTGACCCTGTGCCTTCAATGTCTCCTTTCCCTTCACTGTATCTGTTGTTCACTTGTACCATATTTTTCTCCTGTTTTAGTTTCCAACCTTCCACTCTCTCCTTCCAGTCGACATTTCCAAGTCCATAAGAATTCAAGTCTTTTGAAGGGTCCACAATTCTCACAGGAACTGCACCATATTATTAGTCAGTCAGTAGTTTTCATAGAAAAAGGACCTTAGAATACCAAGCTAAGTGGATAGTAGCCAATTCACATGTATAGATAAGAAGCTTACCAGGCTGCCTCGGATCGATATAGGGAAGGGAGTGAACATGCCGGTCTGCAGGGCCCAATGGTCCTGATGTACTTCTTACAGATTGAGTGTCTTGCATAGAGCTGGGAACTTCGCCAGACACCTGTCAATTATGTACAGGTTTGTGAGAAAATATATACCAACAGAATAAATTTAGTTGAAAGATGCAAAAGTAGTTTGCATACTGAATTGCATATGGGTTTTTCAAAATGAAGCAACATTATTTGATGTTCAGATGACACTTTATGTTCCTTCCAATAAACTGACAAAATGACTCGAGGAAAAGAACAAAGGCCTCCTATGAAAAGTAATGAGGAAAATCATCTTGCATTAGTATGCTAGTCAAGGCAATTAGTTGGTAACTGGTGCTGGACTTGTAATAAAAGTAGAAGATAAAACAAAGGAAAGAAAATTAGCAACAAAAAAAGACCATTTTTTTATGCGGAGAGGAAATATAACTATGGTACAAAAATTATGCCAATGAAGTCACATATGCTGGAGGGAACTATAATCTACTGCAGCCGGATTTAAGTTCTAAGCATTGGCATTGTCCATTTTTTTGTCATAAATTGCAGCTTTAGAATCTTCTGTGTATTATTACTCATGGATACATAAATAAATTACAATTTTTTCCTTATCGGTAGAGGAGGTAGGGGTCAATGCCAACCCCCAACCCCCAGGCAAGTGTGGAGTTCATAAAAGATTAAAAAATCAAAATAAAAACTTGCCGGCTGCCCATTAGTAAGAAGAGGGATTGGTTGCTGTGATTCGCGTCTACTAGATGAAGAGAGTTCAACATCATCTCCCTGCCATTGGGATCGAGTCTTGCTCTTTCCCTGAGAATAACTAAATTCATTGTCTAAATCATCAACGTCATCCTCATCCTCATCACCTTCAACTCGTGGACTCCCTAAAAGATGAATGACTAATTAGTACGTCCACAAACCTCCAAACATATGGGTAAAAAAATATAAAAAACCAAATTAAAAATAAAAAATAAAAGCAGACTGACCTTTGTGTCTTTTGTATCTAGTCTTGCATTGGGGACATGACTGATTTCCATCTTTTCGTTCATACTCATAACATAAACGGCAAACTGGAAAAGCACATTCGTTGCAAGCAACAAATACATCACCATTGGCAGTCAGTCCAACGGTATCCCCACAGATCTGACATACCTGACCATTCAAGTTCTTCAAGGGCTTTGGCTGCATTACGTGCAAGAAATAAGTTGATTGAAATTAAACTAAATAATTAGCACACAATTTGATTCCTGTGCACATAATAAAGCAGATCAAATATGGAGGCAGTCCACTAGATGGAAAAATGTAGCCACATTGAAATACCTGCAAACTAAAACAATTCCATCGTGAACTGATGGGATTCCACTCACTGTACAAGAATCTAGCAGAAATCATGGAAAGCATAACTATGCAACAAAATAGCTTAATTATTGAAACTGAGAGAAAGGTTAGATTCGGTTGAACCAATCAAATACCCGTACTTTGTGCAAAAGTGCATAGAAAATAAGATGGAAGGAGGGATCTAGATTGGAAAATTCTCAATGAAAATCCCCAAAAGTGAATTTAAAAGAATCTTATGATAATATACAGAGGCAATCAGCAATCGTAGTAAGATCACAGATGTAAGAGAATGTAATACTCGTCATATAGAGATGCAATTTTAGTCGATCACTGAAAAGAATCATCTAGAGCCCAGATCAAGAGAATCATAAAAACAACACACTATGTTCTCAAAATCCAATATTTATTTTATCCACTCTTACACATCATCAAGCAACATTGATGGCAAATCCATGGATAGATACATGTTCAGGTCATAACTGTGATCTACGAAGATAATAATAAAAATACCAAACTTAAATTAACTGGATCCTAGCTCGCAAAAGAGCAGACTCCAGCTAAATAAATTAAAATCAAAGAGTCAAAATCAAAATTAACTAGCACCCACTTCCAAATTTAATTTAAAAAACTAATCTTGAGCATATCACTCACTACTTAAACCAAGACATCCAAACAAAAAAAAACCAACATTTACACTTCAAATTCCAAATTTAGACTTGAACTTAAGCCCAAAATTCACTTCCGCTCTACCATACCTCAGATCTAAACACAAAATTCCAATAAAAAGAAAAATACTGTAAATTAGGACAGAAGATCGAAGTGGATTTTTATAA
>CAIGRK010146237.1:0-11527 GCA_903798315.1 Fraxinus greggii
ATAATTTTTTCGTACGATCAAATTCAGCCAAATGTAGCTTTCAACTTTTAGATTGTTTTTATATATTAGATTTTTGTTTTGACTTTATTTTTCTATTTAATTAATTCACAAACCCTAGATTCATTTCTTGACTTTCGAACACCCTTCAACACCACCGCCCCTATTTATCAGGGTTTTGCTTCTTTGCCAGGAAACTTCAATAGATGTTTTGACATAATTTGAGGGATAGAAGATGATTTGATAAAAAAGTTGAATGCATTTAAAATAGTTCAATGATATAATGTTACGTGACATTAATATGGCAAAGTAACGTGATTGTATTTATTAAAACATAAGAAAAATAATCCCCTCACTAATACCTTCAACTCCCTCCATTGATGGCCTCTGCAATCTGAACTTGAAGTGAGGAGAACAGCAACCCTAAAAACCAAAGAGACAAACTGATCAGAAATAACCCGCTACACTCTCTCTGCTGTGCCTTTACACGTTTGTATCTTAAGAGCTTTCACTGTCTTCTCTGATGAAGATTCTAATATAGGCCCCAGCATCTGGAGATATTGGCTTGTACTATGACCAGAAAAAACAAGTATTCTAAGATTTAAATTATTTAATGCAAAATTGTAAGGTACGTAGAGGGTATGAGGCTCTACTGTTTATCTTCATTAATTAGCTTTCCGTTTTAGTTTACAATTTTACAGGCGATTCTTGTTGAGGGTTTTGTCTTTTTTATCCCTTTATTATTACTTTCTTTTTCCTTGTTGCCCGGTATTTTTTTGTCATTTGCTGATGGGGACGTCTGTAAAATTTTGACAGTGAACTGAAGGAGTAGGTGAGGAGACTATAAGAAGAGCAGCAAAACGGTTGTGTGTACACAGCTTTCACTGTAACGCTTATGGCTTCATCAAATAGACACTGGCCAAGCATGTTCAAATCAAAGCCCTGCAACTCCACTCACCACCAATGGCAGCATGACATGAACTCTTCTCTCATGTCCACTGGTTGCCACGGAACTCCTTACACTTTAGGTATAATTTTTATGTACTTTGCGTGTTTCTATTTTCGTTTTGCCATTAACCTTCTCCTCATTGAGAATAAGGCTTAATCCGACGCATCAGAAATTACATTTTATTAGCTGTTGCTTTTAAGAACTAATGTTTTGATTCAACAGTTTCAGGAGGTGAAGAGAGGACTCCTGATCCAAAGCCAAGATGGAACCCAAAGCCGGAACAAATCCGCATACTGGAAGCCATATTCAACTCAGGAATGGTGAATCCTCCAAGGGATGAGATAAGGAAAATAAGAGCTCAATTACAAGAATATGGCCAAGTTGGAGATGCAAATGTTTTCTATTGGTTCCAGAACAGAAAATCAAGAAGCAAACACAAGCAGCGCCACATCCAAAACACTAAAAAGAACCAACAGAAAGACCCTGGAACTGCTCCATCTAATTCTTCATCATCCTCTTCGGATAAGTCTTCGCTAAATTCAACAGAAAAACCCTTCTCGGTTGGTTCAACTTCAACCAATGTGATGGATGTATCCAACTCTCCAACAGCTTCTGTGAACCAAACATATTCTCAAACTCAAACTGATTTCTTGACCGAACCCTTCTTTTACCAGGTGCATCAACCCACCGAAGGATTAAATACTGCTTTCACCCAAGGGTTTTCATTTCCAGATGTTTCAGGTGTTCCTGATGTTATTGATAATTCAGTTGGGAATTGCTCTAGTATCTTACTCAATGATTTGGTGCTGATGAACCATGCACCTTCCAAGAAGCCGGAGGATGAGAAGATCAAGATGCAGGAACAGCTAAGTTATAGTGTAACTACAGCTCCAAGTAATACTAATACTACTGTTCCTCCGAGTTTCTATGTTCCATCCCCGACTCATCACAGTCAAGGTATTTAGGGCTACGTATTCAAAAAATCAATTTTTTAAGCCTTTTATAATGTTAACAAATAAACCGCTGTATAATAATTATACAGGCTTGTGTTTGGCCCCCATTTTTATTTGAAAAAGTTGTTTTTGAATAGTGATTGATGAGAGAATATGTGGTGAAAAAGTGATGAAAAATTTTAGGGTTTAGAGTTTAGGTGTGAAATATTATTTTATTTGGAAAATGTGTGGTTGAAAATGAGTACGATAGAAAAATGGTTAGAAAAAGTAACAGTAGAAATGGGCTCAAACAAGGACAATAATTAGAAGATATGTTTACTCGTTACAAAATTTCATCCTGTGAGAATAGTTTCTTCACTGCCATTTCATGGAAGTGGCTGATGTTTACTGTATGGGAAATGATAGTTATGTTCATAATTCACACTCCTCATATGGGGGGAGAGAGAGAGAGAGAGACCTACGTAAAATAAATCTTAATTTATTGCATGCGACCCTCCTCCATGTGAGGGGCATCACCCTTACTGTATAGTCTAGTTCATTTTTCTCCATACATACGTTATGTATGGACATTTATGTCATCATATTTAGAAAACGACAAGGATAGATGTCTGTGATCCGCAATTCATGTAATCTGTCCCTTAGAACCTGTTAATGGATTGACTGCTGCTTTGGTTCATTTTGTTGCACATGGTTTTTCCTACTCGTAAGAACTGTTTATTTTGTATTTTTTACCAATACTTACAAATGTATCCTCTTTTCATGGTTGGTTGCATATTGACATGTAATGAGAGAAGAACGGTGTATACAGGAGATGACGATTTGATGTTTGCTGGTGCAGGTTTTGGCGAATCAGGAGGTGGGGTACCCATAAAATCGACGGTGTATATCAATGATGCGTGCTTTGAGCTATCGTCAATGGTACCCTTCAATGTCAGAGAAGTATTCGGTGATGATGCAGTGCTTGTAGACTCATCCGGTCAGCCTGTTCTCACCAATGAATGGGGTGTGACTCTCCAGCCACTCCACCACGGCGCTTTTTACTACCTAATGCGCACGTTTACTCCTTCCCCAGTTGACAGAACCATCGATTTGGTACTTGATTTGATCTTTCCTGCAGTAAAACTGTCCCCTCCTTTTGCCTAATTTTTGGCTCTTTAATCTTGCTTAGCGTCATTTATTCACAAAACTCGTGACTTAGGAATCATTTACTGATTGATTATGTTATTTCGGCGTGCAGATTTAGAAGGATTGAGGAAGATCACAAGAATTGATAAAGTTGACAAGGGCTGCTGCTATCTTTTTCTATTTTTTTCCTTGCATGAGTCCCATTTTTCTCTTTTTAGGCCTTGGAAGTTTCTACTTTTTGTGCTGGTAATCATCTATTGTTGTTCTCTTTGATATAATACGAAGTAGAATATAAATTATGTAATTTTAGTTATTTGTTTCTGTGTAAATATCGTTACTCTCATTTACACAAATGAAATAGTCAATCAAATGCGATAGTAAGGACTATTTGAGTCAGATTTTAATCTGATTTAAAGTCAAACAATCAATATCAACCACATCTTTCATGGGTCTCATATCTTTGCAATCACATATTTCAAAATTTTTTATTACAATTTACTTAAAATTTGATTTTAAGCTCAAACCTGAGAAAAAGAAATAGTGAAAATAAAAGTAATTTACAATGAGAGTAACTTAGACATTGTTCTATAATTGAGGCCTTGTAGACAGATTGTGAGAAGATGGTAATTCTTTTCATTTTACTTTTTTTTTTTAATTGTCTTTGACAATTAAAACACGGCATTTACAAAACTTTTGCTTTCAACTTCTTGTTTTGAAACACTTTTAAATAAATAATTTAAAATCCTATTATATTTAACTAAAATTTATTTATTCCTCACCTCACTTTAACGAGGGACTAGTCAGAAGTAACTGAATGAGCCGTTGTCTGATCGTACTTTTCAGAGGGTCTAATATATTCATTTTTAATTACACATTTATATAATAAAATATTTTACATATACATTTAAAACATTTCCCTACTTTTTAAAAAATTACTATTTAAAACTCATTTTCTCAAAATAATGACCAAACAGGGCAGATAAACTTTTTTTTCTTCAATTACTGTCACAAATTCCAATTACCCTTCATGTTTGAAGACATTATCTTTATTAATCATGATACTCGTACAATCTTTGTTGACAATTTCACACTTGGCAACATCTAATTCATCCATTTTAAAACTGGTAAAAACTATTTCTTAAATCAACGTCCGAATTTTGACAACACCAAAATTGTCGACATGAATTGTACAATAGTTTAATTCTATCTTTACATTGAAACAAGTTAAATATTATGTTCAATAATTTTGAAATCTAGACGTCTACTACTCGTGTACTATATTTTGTTACTAACTCGAGATCGTTCCACTTTTGCTAAAAAAAAATTTTGGTATGTAACTATTATTCTCTAGGACTCATTTGACAAGAACTTTTAGCCCATATCATTATAAAGATAAATTGGGAGAGAATGATATTTTATATAGTGATTTTGATTAGGAAATAGAGAAAAATTTTGAGTTCATAAGCAAAATATTTTATTGTGTGAATGTGTAGTTAAAAATAAATATGAAAAATAAAGATAGTCAAATAGTGACTTAGAGAATTTAGTTTAATGAAACTATTTTGAGAATCTCATATAAGAAATACAAGCCAAAAAAAACAACACGCCAAACGAGCTTTAACCACCTAAATGGGTACTGTTGATGAATTGTCAAGTGACATTGAGTGGTGGATGCAAAATGGAGGTAACTGTGTAACTTTGTACTGTGTAACTTTGTACCAACCCACACACAAATTTACACATAGTAGAAGTACATAATATGTATGTCTGGTGTGGGGGTTTGATTGATTTGATGTTGAAATATCACTGCTTAGAAATTTCAACATCTACTGCGTGTGCATGAAACATCATATTGATTGATAATCAAGAATCACCACCTAAAAGATTTTCAACTGTGGTCAAGTTATGGTTTTGAGTTTCGATTTTAGGTCAAGACAGCTGATTGATTTTTCCAATTTCAACCAAATAGTGAACCATGCTGTCATTTATAGTTTTCAAGTTTATTTTTACTTTTATGTTTTATATTTCTTTATGAATAATATGATCATTGAGCAGTCAGTGTCTAGTAGGCATGTTAAAATGTTTAATCTAAAGCCGAATTCAGAGTGGAGAAAATGAAAGGTGTTGAAATTTTAGGTTACGGGGTTAATCGGTCCGATGGTAAGGAGCATCCTCTTCCTTCCATTATCGACTAAAACGTGCAATTCTCTATTTATTTACTATTTATCGATTTGAATTTACGGCATGAGTGTTACATTTAAAAATTATTATGACCCATCTAAATGTCAGATGTTGACACAGAAGGAGATCGATTGTGTTCACATATCACGAAAAATACTTTTTTGTTTTGATCGTTGAGGCTTGCTGAGCAAAAAAATGCCTTGTTCGTCGAGACTTGCCTAAATAAAATGATTTGTACAACTTAACACAGAGCCAAAAATATGATTAAAAACCCTCAACATAGACATGGCTTCTCTCATAGATCTATGTACAAACAAAATTTTCCTAGACATCAATTAGATCGATGAATACACGCATCACCCCGCTTAGTTCAGATATTTTACCTCTGAATCGCTATTTTCGTACCCTATGAGCGCAACATTGGGCCATTTGATCCATACCAATCTTTTTCCTGTATGCTTACAGCCCCTGTACGTCTACAATTATTTAATGAAAATGAATCTTGAAATAGTGAATTTTTGAAAATTATAAGATTTAAGTAAAAAAAATTTTAAATTTACGTGCAAAATATCTTGTCATAAAAATGTGGGATTAAAAATGAGTTTGAAAAGAAAATCAATAATTGAATTGTGTTCGATTACCAGCTATCTATAGGGAAATTGAAACAAATAGCACTAAACTGAGCAAACAAATTATCTTATTTACTTTAATATCACTATTTTCTTTGCAGATCCCGCTGTTAAAAAAGTCAAGATGATACTTTTCTATAAGTTATCAACTAACATGGCCAAACAGCTAAATGGGTAGAAGGCATTTGTAAGAATTGCCAACAGAGGACAACAGAATAAAAGTTGTTTCAAGGATGAAAATAACTTCTTTAACATGATTTAATGGAACAAGCCTAAATCATTTGCGAGCTTCTGACTTCTTCTGCTCTTTGGCTGCAGGGAGAAAAATGCGGTGAGGTCAAGGTGAAAATGAAGGAAATGAAAAATTACTAGCAGTCAGTGTGACTTATGTTCATAGCTACCTGCTTTCTCCTCTTCTCGCTTTTTAGCAGCTTCTGCTCTTTGTTGGCGTATAAGAGTCAAACGGTCTGCAAGTTTAAGAAAACTAAACAGTAAATATCACAGTTCTTGAATCATGTGAATAGGATTCGGTTAACAAAAATCCCAAATGCGCAAGATGAAATATAGCTAAACAAATTGGCAACGTTAACTTTAAGGCACCATGTGTCATGAGAGCAAGAAAGAAATGTGCAAATATAACATTATGTATGCTTTCTGGAAGCTGGTTGTTTTAGTATGAACAGCCTAAAACATAAAATGGAAGACGTCAGAGTGGGTAGGTTGCACATTCAGTTGATCTCTATGCTATGTGAATCAATAGCTCAAGGTCCCTGTAAACTTAGACGCATCAAATAACTCCACACACTTCCTGGATAGAATTCTGCCAAAATCACTAATGCAAATTTATAGCACAATAAAAGTTGCAAATTATCACAACGGACAGCATTTGGCCTTTAACAGAAGTATGAACAAGAGAAAAACCAACATGTATAAGCTGCTACAGTGACCGTAGGGGTTGGGACCTTGGATTAGTCCAGGATGAGAACCCCTTCTGGATTCAAGAGTCTTACCTCGTTAACCTCCCATTCAAATGACCATAATCACTTCTCCTTAGCACTTGGCTTTCTCCTCAATCCTTTCCCCATTTTCTACACACTCACAAGCTGAAAGGCTTCAAAATTGAAGTCTCCAGAACATATGATCCATAGATACAGTGCCCCTCTCCTCCTTTCTTAATATTCTTTAATAATGCAATCTCCAGTAAGAAACAAAGAGTAGATTCAAAGACCCTACCTAAATCTTTCCTTGCTTGTTCCGTCTTCCCTTGTTCCTGCAGTCTCATGTACCTTTCATGAGCTCTCTGTTTTTCAATCTCCTCTCTGTCAACAGAAAGGGAACGACATAAAACAAAAAGACAGCAAGTATATAGACAAATCAGTTATAAGAGAATACCACCACTAAATAATCAACACTAAGAGAGGACATTATATTGAAATTTCAGTAGTAAAATACAGCACCTTGCATTGCATTACAGTTAAACTTGCATCTCTAACTTGAAAATATTTATGCTTCGAAGAAATAATAGGGTTTCCAAGAAACACGCTGCATTCAATTGCAACTTAATAATGATCATCAAGAATATCATGTTTCAGAATATACTACTCATAGTCATCACCTGGAAAGTAAAAAGTTTCCGCAAGACTTCCAAAAATAAATAAGCACAAAACCCAAAATGAGCAATCAACATTATCAGAAATACTGGAAGATGCCACAAAAAGTGGAACTAGATGCACACAACAAAAATAAATGCTATAAAAATTGAATAAGTTCTAAACACGGACTCATTAGGGAATCAATCCGGAGGAAATAAAATAAAGGTCTCCACACAACCAACCCCAACACTACACCACGCTGCCAACCACTTTCCCTAGGTGGAGGTGGTAACAGCCATGGAAATAGTAGCATTCCCCAGAGTTTACTCTCAATGATGAAAATCATATGCTACAACGAAGAGAGATTATACATAAGGCAAGCAAAAAATTCAATAAATGAATTGAAGCTTATTGGCTTCCTTATCCTAATCTGCCGATAAAGATTTTAATATGCGAACAAGAAAATAGAAGGTGAAGTCAAACAATGAATATTATTTGATCATTTCTATTTAAAGTCAATGCCAGAAGAATAAACACAACCACAAACCTTTCACGTCTTGAAAGCTCGGTTGTTTTCTCCACCTGCCAAACAAAATCAACATTTAGTCTATGATACCCTGATTACGATTATTTGATCACATAACTTATTTGTGTAGCATACATCAACATCTCTAGCTTTTAGGTTCTTTGGCTTGCCCAAATTCGGATTCTCAACTTGAATGATACCTTGGATTCCTTTCTTCTTCTGTCAACAGCATTGACCAGAAAAAATTTTGAATTATTTATTTCTCTAGCCATCTCCTTAAAAAACACAATGTCATATCTAAATAGAATATAAATGAAAATTGCTGGATAGGCAGCATTTAGCCACAGTTTACAGACTTCAGATTCTTCTTCAGATTCCTCTTCAGACTGTTCTTCAGATCTCTCATCTTCTTCCACCTCAGCTTCTTCCTGATAATATAAAATATAACTATTCAAGTATAAGAAGAGAAATCAAATGCAGACTCTGAAATTTATAACCATAAATGGATTAGTTAGGATCCAATTTAGATGATTATAAACAATCAGTTCAAAAATGTTCTTATTTGCAATTAAAATACTACCATAAAAAGCAAAAGAAGAAAACTTAGGTCCCATTCCAGCTGCAAACATTACAACTCTCTCTCACTAAGATTCACCCAACACTACTGTAATCATATTTTTCTCTTTTGCTTCACCTTCTATTTTAATTTACCTGTGGCTTCTTTGAAAAGACGTTACCCTTTTTTTATATCAATATCCCAAAGAATTTCTAAACCACAGCATTTCTACCGTTTTCAAAATTCTTAAACTACAACTTTAAACTGCATAAGAACAACACTTTGATGCTTTCAAATAGTTAACTGCATAGATGGTAACTTTGCAGTATGTAACAAACATGGAGATTTTAAGGGAATTGAAATAATAAAAGGAAAAAAATTGTTACCTTTTAAGACAGTATATCTAAAACAATATCAGAGCAAAAAACTAAAGCAAACTAAATTACCTGTTTGAATGTGCGAGGACGAGAAGCAGAAGTACCAGCCACTGAATAATTAAATCAAAATAGAGAGAGAAGATTGAATAGGTCAGTGTAGCCAAAAAGAAATTTTACTTCCAATCTAGACTGGAAAATCATCCTACCCCCCAGCTGCATTTCTTTTTTTAAAAAAGAAGGAAAAGAAAATGGATGGATGGGGGTGGGGGCATGGAGCACTGAGAGAGAGGGAAACGACTTTAAATGAAGACAATGTGAGAGTGTAAGATTCAATATTTAGGAAAGCCTCAGGTTTTTCTGTTTTTGATTTAAAAGGTATAATATCCAAATCGAGTAATCAACCATGAATTTTGAAGCATTACATTGGGTTCATGAATGAAGGTTGAGTTTGGAAAAGGTCATATGCATTAAACAACACAATTAGATAATTTTTAAAACAATAACTGCCTTAGACAGATCTAAATCCCGTTTCAAAAAATAAATATACTTAAGTTTCACTTTAAAGTGCAAAAGAACCAGCATGATTCCATGAATCTCAGTTTTCATTAACAAATAATCGTGACCAATTCTGACCATCTTTCACAATAAGTCAATAACTAATAGTTACGCACTCTAAATTCACCAGGAGAAAAAGGATTGAATATTCTGTTAACTGCTCATTTTTTTACTGCTTTTGTGGAACTGAGAGCAAGGACAACAAATAGTCAATACCCGACAGAAATTTTTCTAATCCAAAACCTAATTCCACGGCCACGAAGCCCAGTGGCTACTAAATACTCATTTAAAAAAAAAAAAAATCAGAAACGAGAAAGATAACAATCCTCGTAACAAAGTGTGCAAAGAAGGAGATGAAGAAATCTGTGAATTGTATTATGCCTGGTAAATTAAAAATGAATGCAAGCTTTAAAAGATATATAGGAGGAATGGAATCAAAGAATAAATGTATATTGACTAGGAAACATCCACCTTTTCTAGAAAAAATATAATTTACCCTAACTGAGAGCTACTACTTGAAATCTTGGAAGTTTTGAGAATGGAGGAAGATAAACAAAGCATATTTAGAATTTCAACCTGACATTTGTGTTTGCCACTATGCAAGCAACAGGTACACTGTTGCACCAAGAGAGACTACATAATGAACTGTATTGGTACATGTAAAAGACCCACACTGCAAGTCCCAAATTAGTCGAGTACCACTCAGCTAGTGTCCAACTCTTCTGCCTTATCTAATTCGGCCAGTTACTATTTTTTTCTATTGAAACAATAGACACAGCTTCTCCTCAACCCAATTCAGTGCCAATTTAACCAAATCCGACTAAGTCTAGCAATAGCTCTACTGGAGGTGGTAATAGTCTGAGTCTTTGGCGTATATAGCTTGGCAATCCAGTCTCTTCAGTTTAAATGAATGAACGACTTTCGAAAATACTGTAACGTCAATTTCCTATCCATGAATATATTTGCTTCCATTCATCCTATCAATTGGGCAAAAACCATGAATTACCTTTTTTTCCCCTTCTTTTTTTCAGATACATATGGATTTACTTGTTAAAATAATTTCTTCAATTTCGGACTCAAGTCGAACAACTTCTCCATACGGAGAATTATTATTATCTATTCCCAACTGTCCTCTCGCAAGACTAAATTAAAAATAAAGAAGAAAGAGACTTCAATAATATAGCGTTACAACCTTGAAACCGGGAAAACCAACGAGTCAATCAGTAAATCATTAAATTAAAATTCAAAACTTTCAGAAACACAATACCCCCATTCCCCGCTCCACCTTCCCGGCAAACACAGATCTCAATTGAATCAGATCTGTCTACAAATATCAATTTCCACAAAATAGCTGCAAGCATGAATACACGCGTACATAACGCAGAGAGAAGATGAAGGAGATAACATACTCATCTGTTCGGGTGTGGAGAACTGGCGACGGCCAGTGGGTTTCCCCTTGAACTTCCCTCTTCCCATTACACAATTTACACCGAGTGTTTGAAACCAAAATACTCAATTTTCAGAAGAAGCAAATGGTACGCTTATTATCGAATCTTTTAGCGACTCTTGTTCTCCTTAAAATGGGAATCTTCTGCTCTAAACCCTAGCTGGAGAATTATTGATAAAATACACGCGACTAGCGCGAAGATGAAACATAGGCTTAGGACTGATTTATCCCATCAAAATCCAAATTTGTGAATCCGTTAACTTAATGAAACAAATATGAATATAGATCAATTCGATCCGATAACAATCCGATTAATTTGTTACAAATAATTGAGTCGATAAAATATTTTTATGTCATATTATTTGGGACTAAAATAAATAAATGAGAAATTAAATAAATTTATAATAAAAAAAAGCCATCAAATTTAAAACATAAAAAGGTTAAGGGTGTATTCGGTAGGAATTAAAAGTCAATTAAAATTGAAAATATATTCATTATTGGATCTTATTCGTCTAATAAAAGTCAAAAATAAAGACTAATTTTTCAATTTTAATCCGATTTTAATCTCTACCGAACACGCCCTTAATATATGAACATATTTATAATTTTATTCTTTTAAATTTTTTTTAGAATAACTGAA
>CAIGRK010146298.1:0-10761 GCA_903798315.1 Fraxinus greggii
GCTTCAAGTTAGACCACAATGGGTAGTTAATTTTGTGGGTGTTTTAAGTGTGGAGGTAACTGTTATAATGTTGCTTTTGAATGATTATCTATTTAACGTCAACGTGAGTTCAGTCAGTTACTCTTTCAAGATATCGTTCATCTTAGTCCCATTTGTATAAGCCTAATCCCTACATGCCAGAGTAATAATAGAATAGAAAAACAATCAGAAAATGAGCGAAGTACATACAGATTTACAGTAGTTCACCATTATTGAGGNCAAGTTAGACCACAATGGGTAGTTAATTTTGTGGGTGTTTTAAGTGTGGAGGTAACTGTTATAATGTTGCTTTTGAATGATTATCTATTTAACGTCAACGTGAGTTCAGTCAGTTACTCTTTCAAGATATCGTTCATCTTAGTCCCATTTGTATAAGCCTAATCCCTACATGCCAGAGTAATAATAGAATAGAAAAACAATCAGAAAATGAGCGAAGTACATACAGATTTACAGTAGTTCACCATTATTGAGGGAACCTTGTTAGAAGTAGCACATTCCCTTATACATTGGTAGGTTTTTTCATGTCTAGCTAACGTGGGATTTATCCTTAACATGATTCCAAGATGGTGGCTAGTTTGAGAAAACCAATCTTGGAATCCGTTTGCTCATATGAGCATCAAACCGATCGAGTTACTCATTTGAGCTTAATGAGCTTTGATACCATATTTGGACTTGCAATTCCATCTTGATAGAATCAAATTGCTCATTTGAGTTTAATGGACTTTGATAATATAACTTGGGATTTCATGGTCAATGTTCAATTTGCTATTGTCAATTTTCTCGTGCAATGGAGAAAGAAGTTACAAGGTTACCATGCTCCTGTCTATCTTGTCTATACTAAAAATATCCCTTAAAATCCTTTATATATATATGATAAGAAATATCAGGCTGATCTAGTACTTGTGTGGATTACCCAGCAAATTGCATAGTGCAATTATGTTGCACATTGTCCACCAAATTTTATAGTTCTTTTCTTAAATATGCTTAAACATGCTTTTTTTACTTGGTGGTGGGGGTCTATGATATTGGTTTTCGTTGCAAGTTTAAATTTTCCTTTCATAATTTGATTGACAAGAAGTTTTAGTAGATGATACGTACATCATGGGGCTTCTCACTTTATAGTTCTTGATATGTTCCATCTTTGATGCTAGCTAAGCTTGTATACATACATCCGCTTAATTAAGTCTTTACAATTCACAATATTTCAAAATTTAAATCAACTAAATTTCTCCATCCACTTCCTCAATGCATTTTTGGTACCTTGTATTAGAGAGGATTGGAAATTACAATGATGAAGATTTTATATTCTTTTCTTATTTTAATAATACTTTTTTTTATGGGAGAATCCTCCTTGCGAGACAAACAATAAATATATGAGTCAGTCTTCGGAGCTTCTGATGCATCATCTTGAACACTGTTTGTTTGCTCCTAGGGCATAAATTTAAAGCAAACTCGTCTTCTTGAAGATATTGATACTGATTGTGCGGCACAATTGATTAGAATGAACTGAAGTGTTGAACTATGTCCAATTGTTGTCCTTTTTTCACTATGCATGTAGATTTAGGCATCTCACAGAACATGCATTTACAAAGTACTAAATTGACACTGATCCAGTCGTTCTGAGTTATTGTTCAGTATTATCTAATGTAGGAAAAATCAGTGCTAAAATTTAAAGTAAAACTTTAGATCAGCTTACTTGGTTCTAATGTTGAACCTCAGCGTGCAGCCATAAAAATCTGATTTCATTGAAGTTTGTTAAATTGATTAGTTCACTACTGGATAACATTTGCATAGTATTTGTGTATTCTTTTTGTAAAATATTTCCGCAACCATAATTAATATGCCAAGTTAACAGCAGGAGAAGATTCAGATGCATACAAGTAACAATTAGAAGATAAGGGAGACTCTCGTAAGGAGAGGACCCAATCTGTTGTCAAAAGAAACCAGCCGAATGGAACAATCATGAGCAAGACACAAATTCAAGCGTCAGTCTTGATGGTATGGCTAAAGTAACTCCACGAGTTTATTGAATTTATTTGAATTATATGAAGGGTCTTATTTAAACAGTTCCTTGGGCTTTTCTTGATTATTATTATAATTATTATTATTATTATTATTATTATTATTATTTTTGTGCTGATCTATGCGCTTGCCATATCCCATAGAAAAATAATGGCAAAGTTGAAATATTGTTTAAAAGAAAATTAATTTGTATTTTGAGACCATTATAACATTGATTTTTGAGATACTTTATACGGTATCTTTAAAATTTTGATATTGATAATTTTGTATGTTTATTTAATTTCCTTAGTGGAGTGTGAGAATTTTATGTCACATGGTTCAATAACAAATAACAATAATCCATCTTTCACAATTGTGCATCTACAAAATTCTCCTTGCTTTAACCATGAAATTCAACAAACCAAGCATATCAATCAGCTAATTTTCTGATTATATTTCTCGGACAATTATTTTCAGCTGCCGATCTTTTAAGTCTGAACTAAATCATTCCAAATTGTTCAAACTTATATTAGACTGCCTCTTTGTTAAACAAATGGCGGCACACATTGATTGTTTTTTCTGTAACTTCATCGTTGTGCAGGAGCCACATGTGCAAGAGGAACAATTACATTCTTTTTCAGCTTCAGTAAACGGTCCAACTGAATCCTCCTGTCCCATTTGCTCGAGCTATAATAGTTGCAAAACAGTTCGCTCGAGAACAAAGTTGATGAGTATTTTGATAGAGAAGGGGAAGCCTCGTGAAGTTCACTCTGTTTTCAACGGTTTAACGGAAGAAGGACACAGGCCAACTCTTGTAACATATACAACTGTTTTAACTGCACTTACACTCGAGAAGCGTTTCAAGTCAATTCCGCCACTCCTTAATAAGGTTGAAGAGAATGGACTAAAAGCCGACTCTATATTCTTCAATGCAATGATTAATGCTTTCTCTGAATCAGGAAACATCAAGGAAGCAATGAAAATATTCCGAAAAATGAGAGAGAAAGGGTGTAAGCCAACAACCAGTACCTTTAATACCTTAATTAAAGGGTTCGGAATCATTGGTAAGGCCGAAGAATGTTTGAAACTGTTTGATATAATGTTACTGGAAGAAAATGTGAAACCAAATGACAGGACGTATAATATTCTCGTTCGAGCTTGGTGTAACAAGGGAAACATTTTGGAAGCATGGAATGTGGTCTACAAAATGATTTCAGCTGGCGTAAAACCTGATGCTGTGACGTACAATACAATAGCAAAGGCCTATGCCCAGAATGGTGACACCAGTCGAGCTGAAGCAATGATATTTCAGATGCTAAACGACAAAGTGAAACCAAACAAGCGGACGTGTGGTATTATTGTAAATGGTTATTGCGAAGAAGGTAATATGACGGATGCATTCAGATTTGTGTATAAGATGAAGGATCTTGGTGTGCATCCAAATCTTGTCATATTCAACTCGCTCGTCAAAGGGTTTCTTGACTGTACTGATCCTGATGGAGTTGATGAGGTAAGCTTTGACTTTTGATGATGACAAAATGAATTTTTCTCAATCAGAATATTCTGTGTTAGAGACGAATAAGAAGAATCGGCCAGCAGTTTCATTTATATTGTTTAATTGGTTCAGTTTCTTAATTTAGCAAGAGAATGTTTGTCCTAGACAAACAAGGCCATGCAATGTCATTTTTTCCCCCCCAAATGAAAGGAATGAATCACAGATTTTCCCAACTTTTGTAATATAAAGTAGCATTATGTAAGATCTCATCCATTTATTGCCTAGCAGATGCAAGGCTACTACTGGATATTCCAAAGTTAATATGTTGTTATTACACGTGTTAGGTACTAAAGTGGGATTGGCATTTTCCTCTTCATAGTCTACTTATGAAAAATGTTCTGTTTCTTAATTCTCTTCTTGATTTATGCAGACACTGACATTGATGGAAGAATTCGGGGTAAAACCTGACGTGGTAACATTTAGCACTATAATGAATGCATGGAGTTCTGCTGGACTCATGGACAAATGCCAAGAAATATTTGACGATATGGTTAAGAACGGCATAGAACCTGACATTCATGCATTTAGCATTCTCGCCAAAGGCTATGTGCGTGCCAGAGAACCAGAAAAGGCCGAGGCCCTCCTGAAAGTGATGGGGTCGTCAAGAGTTCATCCAAATGTTGTAATCTTCACTACAATCATCAGTGGATGGTGTAGCGCTGGTAAAATGGAGTATGCTCTAAGAATGTATGAGAAAATGTGTGAGATGGATGTATCTCCAAATTTGAAGACCTTTGAAACTCTAATATGGGGATACGGGGAAGCAAAACAGCCATGGAAAGCTGAGGAGTTCCTCCAAATTATGGAAGAGAAGGGCGTGCGTCCTCAGAAGAAAACTATTCAGCTTGTGGCAGATGCATGGCAGGCCATTGGTTTCCTAAGTGAATCTGAGAGAATCTTGAATATTACAGCAGAAGATCAGAAAGTTGTAACTAATGCTAATCCAGATGAGACACCAGAGAATGACGTAAAAAGGATTTATCGTAAAGAAAAACTTAATGGTTCTTATTCAAATTTGTTACCGACTTCTGATACCATTACAGGCTATCAGAATGGATCAACTGCTATCAATTCAAGAAGCCAGATGGTGCCGAAGAGATCCAAGTCATCAGAATGCCAGATCACTGCTGTTAAATCCATTTTACTTGTTCGTACTCGTGGGTTCAAAGCAAAATCGCCAGTAGTATTTTGCAAACATGATTATGTTTTGGTGGGAAGCTATGGGTACTCGGGTTCATGTATGGTGGCATTTTAAGTTTCACGGAGCTCGATTGTTGCCTCGTGAATTTCATGCATATTGCAGGATTAACAAATACATGTATCTTTGCATCTATCTTGTTGGGATTATTCTACGAGTCTATGACCATTCATCTTGTTTCAATGTGTATCTATTCGTTTATACCATGTTGTAAAACTTTACATGTATATTGTTTCGAAATTATATGTTCCTAATTCAGTTTTGATTCTCATTATTGTGTCCTCAGAGAGTGCATATTTTAGCTTAATGCTGTAATGTCTATTTGCAGATTATATGAAGCTTTATGACCAAGGCTGTTAAAATACATTACAAGAGGCCATTAGCTTAAGTGATCATCAATCATTTTTTTTAGACGTGTGAAGCATAATCCAGTTGGCACATGTGCAAGCTGATTGTGCAGTTTTTGGGACCACATAGATTGTTGTAACTATATTGATTCTTCACATGTAATTGCTACTCTTTACTTGCTCCCTACTCCAGCATCCTGTATATATTGCTGGCCCTGTACCCTTGCATATAGATTGAGCTTTCATCTTTTGCTCCATTTATTCAGCCATCAGTTAAAGGTCCTCTTTCTTAGAATTTCAACTTGGTATCAGAGCATTATGACTAACACCAGAGCTGATGATAACACACAATCAGCACAGCCAACTACCAGCAATCTGATGCCTTCAATGGTGGGAGGAAATCAGATGCAAACTCTTGGAATCAGCCTAACTCAAGTTCCATCAGTGAGAGTTGACATAAACAACTTTTTTTTAAGGAAAAACATGGTGATGACGATCATCAAAGGTCACAACCTGGAAGGATTCATCACTAGAACCAAAAGCTACACAGCTGAGTTCCTAGCTACACAAACCATTAGCTCAACTGGGGTCACAGTCGAAATGGCTCCAAATCCTGAGTATGGAAAGTGGGTGTCCACATATCAACTATTGATGGGTTGGTTGTACACCTCAATGACACCAAGAATTGCAATGAGAGTCATGGGATCATCTAAGTCTTTTGAACTCTGGAATGTTGTCCAAGAAAGTTTTGGAGCCATGAATCGATCAAGGGTCACGTTCCTTGTCAGTGAACTTCAGAAAACTAAGAAGGGAGCAATGATTGTTGATCAGTACCTCAACGTTATCAAACAACTTGTAAACAATCTTGAAATTGCTGGTAAAGTCATTCCTCATGCTGATCTTGTTACTTAAGTGCTTGCCGGTTTGGATGAAGAATATACTCCAATAGTAGTGCAAATAAATAGCAGAGAATCCATATCTTGGCATGAATTGCAATCGGTGCTCATGACTTATGAAAGCAGAATTGAGCACCTCAACACTCAGAAAAATGGTTTAGCCTATGTCAACTTAAGTGAAGCCTTAGCCAATTTCATCCATAGCTCAAATATTAACGGAGGAAGAAGGTCCAACCATGCTGGTAAAAGCAATAGCTATAGAGGAGGCAGGAATAAAGGCAGAGGATGTAGACTATTTGCTAACAAAAGTGCATGCCAAATCTGTGGTTTGAACAATCACGCATCAGCTAAGTGGTTTAATCAATTTGATGAAAGATATATAGGTGCCAAACCTGAAACTCTCTATCAGAACTCCTCAGAACCAGCTGCTCTTATAGCTTCCTCCAGAACTGTGGCTGATCCAACTTGGTCTGCAGACTCAGGTGCTAGCAATCATGTCACAGCTAATAAGGGAAATCTAATTGAGGCACTTAAGTATGGTGGTAACCAAATACTTGCTGTTGGCAATGGTTATAGACTGCATATCTCTCATATTGGCATAAATCACCTCAATACACAAAATAACAAGTCACTAGTCCTTAACAATGTCTTGTTAGTTTCCTCAATCAAGAAAAGTCTGCTAAGTGATTCACAATTAACTTCTAATAATTGAGTATTCATGGCATTTCATTCTGACTCTTGTGTTGTTAAGGACAAGGAGACCATGAGGTACAGCTGGAAGGGAGAATTAAAGATGGAATGTATCGGATTAAACTACCTTATCAAGTTAACCAGCTTCCTATCTCAAAGTTTGGTCACTCAAATAAATTTAGAACATCTGTTTTTGTTGCTCAGTCCAAAGATGCTACAAAGTATAAGTCAAATTTAAAATTGTGGCACATGAGGCTTGGACATCTCTCAAAATCTATAATGTCCCAAGTTCTTCAACTCTATAATGAAAAGCTTAATGTGAATGAAGTTAATCGTTTTTGTGATGCCTGTCAACTTGGCAAAGCACATTCTCTACCTTTTAAACTTTCAACCTCACACTCATCATCACCTCTTGAAATTGTTCACACTGATGTCTGGGGTCCTGCACCCCTTCAATCAACATCTGGCTTCAAGTATTACATCATATTCATTGATGATTATAGCAGGTTCACATGGATATATCCTATGAAGAACAAATCTGAAGCCTTAAATCCCTTTATTCAATTCAAAAATTTAGTTAAAAATAAGTTCAATAAGAAAATTAAAACTCTTCAATTTGATTGGGAGGAGAATTCAGAGGATTTACTGAATTCACCCTACAATCAGGTATTCACATGAGGTTTCATGTCCTTACACTTTATCTCAGAATGGGAAAGCTAAAAGGAAACATCGCCACATCAAGTCTAACCATTCTTGCTCAACCAGCCTGCCATTGCACTACTAGTGGGAGTCATTCCATACTGCCACCTATCTCATTAACAAACTGCCCACACCTATTCTTCAATTGAAGTCAACTTATCAAGTTCTAAATGGTGAACAAACAAACTATAAGTCACTCAAGGTTTTTGGATGTGTTTGCTTCCCTTGCCTAAGACCTTACCAACCTCACAAGTTCAGTTTCCATTCTACTAAATGTGTCTTCATTGGATTCAGCAATTCCCATAAAAGTTATAAGTGCCTTAGCTCTACTGGAAAAATTTATTTATCTAGACAAGTTGTCGTCAATGAAATGGAGCTCCCTTTTGAGCATGGTTTTCTAAATAAAGTAGCCACTCATCTGAAACCATTATCCAATATATGCTACTCAACATTCCTTCTAACACTGGTCCTGTAAGCTCATCTAATACACTTCACTCTAGTTCAACTCAACCAGCAGTATCTCAAAATCCTATTCAACAAGAGGAAATTGAAACTGAGACACCAGAGGTTAATGAGAATGAAAGTGCAGAGATTAGTAATGAGCGTATTGAAAGGGAAACTCATGAAGACACTGCAGGCACTGAGGTAGAAGAAACTGAGCTCAATATTCAGACAAATCAGGAAAAGATGGAAGGGAGAAGAAAAAATATTGAGCACTCTATGATTACAAGAAGTAAAGAAGGGCATTTTCAAACCTAAAGTGTACACCACTCTTTTCAAAGAATCCAGAACTGAACTAAGCAAGGCAGAACCCAGTGATACCTCTGAAGCACTATCTGATAAGAACTGGAAAGCAACTATGGAAAAGGAGTTCAAAGCTCTGGTAAGGAACAAAACCTGGACATTAGTGCCACCCTTGATCAATCAAAAGATCATAGGAAACAAGTGGGTTTTCAGACTTAAAAGAGACATTGAAGGAAAAATTTTGAAGTACAAGGCAAAGCTTGTTGCAAAGGGGTTTCTACAAACATTGATTATCATGAAACCTTTAGCCCAGTAATCAAGGCTTCCACTAAGAATAATACTGTCACTTGTTGTGTCTAAAGGCTGGAATGTTAGACAAGTTGATATTAATAATGCTTTTCTTAATGGAATGTTGAATGAAGTAGTCTTTATGAAGCAGCTAGAGGGCTTCATTGACAAAGCCAATCCAACCTTCAGTTTGCAGACTTGAAAAGGCTCTTTATGGACTCAAACAGGCCCTTAAAGCGTGGTATGAAGCTTAAAAGAGACTCGTCTACACTGGAAGTTCATCAAGTCCAAGGAAGATAGTTCCTTGTTCTTTTACATGAATGAAAGGCAAGTAATTTTTTGTTTGATGTATGTTGATGATATAGTAATCACGGGAAATTATCACAATTCACTGCAGCGCTTCATTAACAAGCTTAACTCACAGTTTGCATTGAAAGACATGGGTGAATTGCATTTTTTTGGAGGATTGAAGTGAGGAGATGTGAATCCATGATGCTTCTCACTTAGGCTAAGTACGTCAAGGATCTGTTGAAAATGTTCAATTTTGAACATCTTAAACCTTGTGCAACGCCTATGACAGAATGAAAGAGAGAAAATGGCTGATCCATTCTTATTCAGAAGTGCAATAGGTGGACTTCAATACCTCGTTCATACACGGCCTGAAATTAGCTTTGCAGTGAATAAGCTACGCCATTTTCTTCAAAGCCCTTCAGATATTCATTGGAAGGCATTGAAAAGGATCTTCAAGTATTTGAAAAGCACAACTAAACAAGATATTTGGATTCAAAGAATAACAACCTGAACATCATTAGTTATACTGATGCTGATTGGGCCTCTTGCCCCGATGACAAGAGATCTACAGTCGACTATTGCATTTATCTAGGAGATACCTTGATTGCTTGGTCTTCAAAGAAACAACAAGTGGCTGCCAAGTCCATAGCTAAATCTGAATATAAGGCTCTAGCATTAGCCTCAGCTAAGATAGCTTGAATTGAGTCACTTCTTAAGGAAATCAAATTGCAGCCTACTTCATCCCCAATTTTGTGTTGTGGTAATCTAAGTACTAGTGCTCTAGCTTCCAACCCAATTTATCATGCTCGAACTAAACACATTGAACTTGATATACACTTTGGGAGATAAAATTCTTGAAGGTAAATTGAAGATCCAATACATTCCATTCATCTGATCAGACTATAGGCTTGCTGACAAAACCTTTATCCCAGGTTCTTGTTTTTTAAACACGGACTTGGAGTTAGTTGATAAAACTCCAGCTTGAGGAAGGATGTTAAAATACATTACAAGAGGCCATTAGCTTAAGTGATCATCAATCATTTTTTGTAGACGTATGAAGCATAATTCAGTTGGCACATGTGCAAGCTGATTGTGCAGTTTTTGGGACCACAAAGATTGTTGTAACTATATTGATTCTTCACGTGTAATTGCTACTCTTTACTTGGTCCCTACTCTAGCATCCTGTATATATTGCTGGCCTTGTAACCTTGCAAATAGATTGAGCTTTCATCTTTTGCTCCATTTATTCAGCCATCAGTTAAAGGTCCTCTTTCTCAGACTTTCAACTAAGGCCAACTCTTGCTAACTTTTGGGCTAATGCACAAGTTGATTTCCACTCAACTGTGTCTAGCCAGGATAGAGGTGTAAATTTGAAACAAGCAACTGGACTGTTCATCGATGGGCAGCCTGGCACATGAAAATCCAAGTAATTGTAAATGTTCATTGCTAATTTTGTAGAATGGTGCGACTTTTTGATTGAAAATCTCGTTTCGAGTATATGTTATTGTCAACCAGAGGAATCACTAGAAAAAGATACCCTTCAGTCAAACTTGCAAGAGTTATTCTCAAATATGATTTGTTTGACAGTGGTAGAGTTGAGGAGCAAAAGAAGACCTGACTTCTGTGTGCCTTCACCAACTTACGAACCAGATATTCTATTTGGACCCCATTCTTTAACATAAATTTTCAACTACTACACGTTCTTTCAGTAAAATAACTTTCCACATATACCCCAAAAAAATAAAATTAAACTCTGTTGAAAATAAAAATTATTGATGTGATAAAAAATATTATTTTATTGAAAAGTGTGTAGTTGAAAATGAACAAAAAAATGATCTCAAACAGGGGCTCAATTTTTAACTATATTCTCCAAAAAAATCTTTTTTCTTAGAACATCTGGAGTACCAAACTGTAGTTGTGTTTGATCTGCTGGAAGAAGCCCATGTTTGGTTGTACAATTTTTGTAGTGACAGTTGAGGTGGGTAGTTCCAATGCCTCTTGTCATGCCAGTCG
>CAIGRK010146301.1:0-11922 GCA_903798315.1 Fraxinus greggii
TTACAACCAATGAGTTTCGCACTTTCAGGCAATGAGATGAGTTCCTAAACATCATTGTCTTTCATAGACTTTATCTATTTATTCATGGCATCAATCCACTATTGAGAATTATTCTTTTGTAATGCATGACGAAAGTTGATTCATAAGATCTTTTTCCACCAATACAATATCATACTTATTTTCTTGGTGAAAAACTATAAACTTATCCGGACTCCCCTTTCTCTTTTTTACAGTGAATTTTCTTAATGACATTTATTCTTGAGGTTGTTGAGTTTGTTATTCTGAAACGATATGTTGATCGCGTATAGGAGTTTTTGTAATATTGTCTTGATCCGAAAATGCTTCTTAAACAAGATTTAAAATAAAAATTTGTCCATGGTCTTGATCATTGTCAATTGTAATAGAAGAAATATATGCATATTCTTCCTTCAAGACAAAATTCTTAACCTTAAAACATTATCTCCCCCCCCAAACTCTACATCATCAAGGAATCGGACATTTCTCATTTCAAAAATTGATCTAATAGTAAGATCTTTTAAAAAAAAAATTATAACCCCTTAGCAGTTGCTTTACTTTGAACTTTATTGAAAATTTAAACTGTAGTTTTTAGTGCTTCTTCCTAGAGAAATTATGCTTTACTGTGGGACGATTTCACATTTCTCTAAGAATTCAACAAAAGGCCCTGGACATTATTCTCCTGGTCCGTCATATCTGTCATAATATTCGCCACTATCGTAAGATCCAACTTGTTTAATTCTTTTACTAAATTGATTTTCAACATCAATCTTATATGTCTTGAACTTGTCCAGTAATTGAGATTCCTTATAGATGAGCTATAAGTAGCCATAGTGAGAAAAAAATCATCTATGAACATAATAAATTACTGTCGACAATTCCAAGAAACCAATGGAAATGGCCCACAAATATCCGTATAAATTAGTTCTAAGACGTCTGAAATTCTATTAGCATATAAACTCCTTATATTTGTTTATATTCCCTTAATGTCATTAATATAAACACTTAAGTCTGAAAATTAAGGGAATCAAGAATTCCTTCTGATACAAGATTTTTCATTTTCTTTTGAAAGATGTGACCTAATTTTTTATGTCATAACGAATCGAAATTCTTATTGATTAATTTTTGTTTAATATCACGTGAATTCACATGCAATATTTCTTTATAAGAGGCAACCGTATTAAATAAATATATGTTATCATAATCGGATAAAGAACTGGTACCCACAATATTTGAATTAAGAAAAAGATCAGACTGATTATTTTCCATTGAACAAGTGTAACCAAATTTGTCCAATATAGAAATAGAAATCAAATTCCGTCTAAAAGGCGGTATCACAAATATATTTTTTATATTCAAATCATAACCAATCTTTAATAATAATTTAAAGTCTCTATAGTCTCAACCTCAATTGATTTGCCACCATCTTACATAGGTGAATCGTTCAGTATCGATTGACTTTAGGCTATTCAAGCAATCCTGCATAGACACGCTTATTTGAATAGTGACACCAAATTTATTCACTAAGTGTGTCTAGGTATTGATACTAAATTAATCTTAGAATAGACCAAAGTGAGAAATGTACTTTACTTTACACGCCAAGCGTGGTATTTAGTACAATCTCTCTTGATGTTTCCTAAATTATCGCAAAAGTAACATCCAGATTTATCCTTTTTCAGGCTTTTGCTATTTATCTTGAACCGAATGGATGCAACTTTCTTATTTTTTATAACTTGTCCTCAGATGTATTTGCCAAGTGAGTAATATCAATTTTATTTTGTTTTAGCATTTCTTCTTCTTGCACATAATATGATACGAACTCATCAAGAGTCCAATTTCCTTTTTGATAGTTGTAACTAACCTTAGATTAGCCGGATTGTGCAATAGAAAACAAAACTAAATGTACGAGTAAGTCATCAGACAGCTCAAGCTCTAATGCCTTTAGTTTTGAAGTAAGATAAGACACATCGATGATGTACTCCTTTATATTTTCTTTAACATTATACTTTAGTGAAACTAAGTTCGCTGAAAACGTGCTAGTTTCGGCCTTATTACTTTTTGTAAAACGTTTTTTTTTTCAATTTCCTTAAGAAACTCCTTGATAATAGTTACCTGAGCGCCTCTGAATGTTACTGGAATTCCAAGCTTTATGATCATAAGACTTGTACGGTTTGAACGATTCCACTTATTCCAATCCCTTTTTAATTAGCTGAACTCTTATCTGTAAGATTAGTAGATTGTTTAGTCCTTAACGTAAGGTCTTGATCCATGCCTCCAATAACGATACAAACGTTCTCTTTTCAAACCCTAAACTTTGGTTCCAACACATGAACTAAATTGATGTTGACAGATATTATAGAAGTTGATGGATTAATTGAATAAAGAACTTAAACCTAATCAATCAGTTCACATGAGAATCCAGATTGAGCAATCAATAAATTCAAATAATGGTGAACTCCATTACATAACGGAAACTTTACAACTGCCACACATTTATTATCACAGACGTACAAATAATTCGGCCAAATATTGACTTTCCTTTGAACCGATGAATATGTGCATGAATTACGTACACACAATCTTCTTAATATTCCAAATAAATTACTTTAGGCAAAAGATGTTACTTTGGTAATATATTGTTTCAACTAATCCATTTAAAAAATTTAGTAATCCGAAATAAACTTTAGTACCCAAATTTGATTTTGATTACCGCCTTATATTTTATTTTTCTCTTTTGTGGCCAAAAGAAAAAAAAAAATTTATATGGACGAAATCAGGGTGTCGCATCGCCATAAAACTGGGCAATGGGCAGCACCCAGAAGCAACCCGGCGCTGTAGCACCCAGTACTTGGGCGTTGTCGGCTTAACCAAATGCAGCTCCACGATGCCCTGATGTGGCGCCGCTGCGCTGCGAGGCTGTAGCAGTGCCAAAAAATCCGAAAAAGTCCAAAAAATTGATGTATAAGGTTTGAAATTCACATCCCAAAATTTTGTAAAACCAAAGTATGAATTTCAACCTTAACACCTTCCTTTAATCTTAATGGTTTAATATGGACTTGACTCTGTAGCCACTTGTTGAAACTTTAAATTTTATAAAATTAGAAACTTTAGAACTTGAAAACCTAAATTTCTTTACTACCAAGATTTTCCACGTCAAATCACCAAGAAAATTAATAATGCGGACACACCTTAATTATTTGGAAATGATTCTTTATTACTGGATCTTAATTTAGAATCTTGAATTTTAAAGATTGAACTGTAATCTTTTCATGTTTGGGTTCTTCACTTTTAATCCCGAATCCTGCTTTCTTTGATTCTTTAATTCTTATTCTTGATTTTACTTCTTGGTCTATAATTTTGATTCTTGAGGACTCAACTCCAAGATAATCTTATACACACTTAATTAAATATGTAGATCTATATGACAAATTAATAAACACAACGGTTACAACTTGCACGGTGATTATTATTTGCGAAGCCGAAGAAAGCCATTAGAAAAATGTTTTGAGATTGTGAAAATTGACAATAATCTCATATAGACATGCTGAGAGATTGAGAAAGCCATCCGAGAAATTTTATCCCAATGTTTCTTACGTTTTGTCCACATCATTTGTCTATCATCTTAAAACAAAGTTAAAATAAGTTTCGAAAACTTGTTTACACAAAATCGATATGACTACACGTCAAATTTTCTTGACTGTACACATATACAAGAAATTTGTTGTGTCCATGTTTATAGACAATAAATATCCAAGTGACAAAGGTTATTAAAATTCAATACATACATCGATAAATTCGACTGCCATACCTCAATTTTATTTTAAGTAAAGATAAATTTTTTACTTTTTTATTTCGTTTTCGTTACTATAGCACAAGTCTCATTAACTCATGAAAATTACTACTTAAAAATTTATGAAATCGATCGATCGTGCCCAACCTAGCGCCGTTGATTTTGTAGCTGTTTTTCCTTTAAAGCGATAACAAAGTACTTTATTTTATTATAACTAAAATTAATATCAACTAAACAAATTTTTTCCCTAAATTCAAGTCGTGTCACATCTATTGGAAGGCGCCAAGTCAATTTGTCCTACCTAAGTTTATTGATCATGAACTCAATCAAAAAACGACAAACAGTAATTCTTATTCAAGATCAAATAAGTTGAATATTTATGGTTATCCACAAATCAACTTTTCCACATATAGCAATTAACATTGACATAAAGCATTTACCCACTACCATTGATGTGACTTCATTAATTATATATTAATTTAAAATTTGTCTTAATATACACGTTAATTGAATTCATTTAGATAAATTACAACATATGGAGACGCATGATGATACCCAAATTTAAAATTTTTACTTCATTTCAATATCATACGAAGCCCTTTTGGCGTGGCTTGAAATTTTGATAAACATTTAACTCAAAGTCAAAATTAATTTTTCAATTATATATTTCATCATTTTTTTATTAGAATCTTCCGTTTAACATTTTAGTATCGATTAAAAATGGACGACCCTGCCCTAATAATTTTGGGCACGTAACTTCTTGACGACCCTACCCTAATAATTTTGGGCACGTAACTTCTTGTTCACATCTGTCCAATTGAAGTTCCAACTTGCTACGCAATGTTAGAGTGAAAAGATGTTTCCTTTAAAAATTTCTAATCACGACAAATTGTGACAAGTACAAGTGGGAGAGAATATAGACAATGAATGGAACCCTAGAAAGTTGAATTTGAATATGATCTAATGTGTAATATTTTTTTTATTAATAAAGAACATTATCTTGCTAGTTGCCAGTAGCATAGGAGATAAAGACATGAAATATTAACATAAACCCACTACCTAGCTAGTAGTTAAGTATTGGAAGACTGAAATTTGAGACTAACTCCCAAAGAAAGGACATACATTTTAGTACGTTCTCAACAAATATTATTTTTTATGTGTTTGTTGTCTCGTTATATCCTCTATAGATTTATTAGTTTTCGGTCCAAATTTGGACAGATAAAATTACCTTTCTATACGCAAATAAGTTTAAAAGCGAAACTTATAGTCCATGGGATTTTTAGTTTCCAGCATT
Source organism: Fraxinus greggii (assembly GCA_903798315.1). NCBI lineage: Eukaryota > Viridiplantae > Streptophyta > Magnoliopsida > Lamiales > Oleaceae > Fraxinus > Fraxinus greggii. Next base: position 5,100 of record CAIGRK010146301.1, read on the forward strand.
AATAAAATTTGTTAGTATCTTCCATCCAATTTTTTCGGTTTAGGGATTCCTCGTAAATTGACCAACATTTTGTTAAAGGTAAAATCTCATACCAATTAAAGTGAAAACAACAAATAACATAATCTTTTAACAAATTGGACAATTTACAGAAAGCCACGACAAAAAAGGCCACGCCGAAGGAAGAGACCTTTGAGGAGGGTTACCGTGAACGGTTGTATTCTACATTTTTCTACGTCCGAGAGTGGCATGTTAGGTATGTTGTTTTAATCACGCGTCTCTCTTTTTTAATTATATTTGATGAATATAGTCGAGCGCAAAACATACCTCTAATCTTGTCTGACTAATAATTCATAAAAGAGTATGGTTCTTTAAGAAAGCTCAAACCAGAAAATAGAATGTTAATGTGAACAATCTTCCAAGTGTGAATTGATAAAATAATGGCAGCCATCTCTTTTGTTGTTATTAGGCAACAGCTACTCTTCACATTCCCCTTTTTCAATTTTTCATCATGCTATCTTCTCACTTTATAAAGTACTTTGCGATTACTATGATATGTCGTGTATTCGACTAAACAATTTCAAAAGGGTAAATTTTAGCTTTTGTCCCTTGTACATAAAAAGACAAAATCACATAATTATTATGAATCACATCTAAGAACAACTTCTTAAAAATTCTCTCGTACTCGAACTATTAACTTATAATTGTATTACTATTGTTTGAAAATACTAGTTAGTTTCATTTGGATGTTGATATTCGAGTAGGACTAGCAATAAATCAAATGCAATGGTGAAAAATGATTCGTATCCCAAATCTCCAACGACAGTGCATAAAGACAGGTCGAAACAAGCCATTACGCCTGTCACACTTGTCTGAGATACACACTCATATTTCACAAAATCAACAGTAGAATTCATTTCAAGATAAATGATCAACATTGAGCTGTCAACAATTCATAGGATGTCAAACATTGTACAGTACACAACACAGTAGGGTTTGACAAAGACTTCACATTGAAAAGCCAGTAAACCTATGATTTAAGCAATAACATATTTCCTCAAGTAAAACAAATTCTTTTCTTAGTTCGGATTCAGAAACATACCTCTAGTAATGGAAGCACCAGAAGAAGATGAAGCTGCCCACAAGAAAAACCTCCCAAAAAAGAATAGAAAAAATGCTAAGAGGTTTAGCGATGAGCAAATAAAGTCATTAGAATCCAGTTTCAAGCTAGACAACAAGCTTGAACCAAGCAAGAAGCTACAAATAGCTAGAGATCTCGGGCTGCAGCCGCGCCAAGTAGCTATTTGGTTTCAGAACAGAAGGGCGAGATGGAAGTCGAAGCAAATCGAGCAAGATTATAAAGTGCTTAAAGCTAATTATGATGATTTATACGCGCAATCCGAGTGTTTGATGAGGGAAAAAGGGTCTTTGCAAATGCAGGTATCTTATTCTTTTGCTTTCTCCTTATTCCAACTAGTTCTCTTTCAAGTCATTTGTCAAACTCCTAGTGTACATGCAAGCCACAACCAAGATAAAATATCCCAATCTTAATAATGGATTCTATTGGTTTTGCATATCATCTAAAAGTTTAAGTTTTTAAAAAAATATCATGCGTATTAATTAAATATTGTCATCAACGCACCTTAAGAGTAAAAATCTGGCACGGGCACAAGTTCTATAAATGAGCGACGACAAGATTTGAATCACATGTTCTTAACATTTCATCTGAAATTAATACGTATTTATTTAAATCTTATCTTTATCACGTCCACAGTTGGAGGAACTAAAGAATCTACTAAAGAACCCTCGTGATGAAAATGCCGAATACAAAGAAATACCGGGTTGCCTGAATTCTGAAGGAGTAGACCCCAATGGAGTTATACATGCAGGTGATGAGGAAAAAATCAGCAACTATTTTGGGCAGGAAGAAGAAGAAGAAGAAGAAGACAGTTCACCTTTGGCATCACCTGAAACATGGTGCAATCTTTGCTCAGATGCCCTCTTCAATGAGTCATGCGACGACTCCAATTGGTGGGAGACTGTGTAATGCATATACACATGCTTTCAATTTAGGACTTTTCAAGGATTGCACATTGATGGAGTTCTTCTTTTGAGAAAGTCGGAAAATACTTGCTTGATTCATGATTTACATAAATAATCATGTTTGTGTGAACTAAAGAAAATGTGCATAAAGCTCCACTAGTAAATTTTATTTCATATGTGACAAATATATTGGTAGCGAAAGTCCAATTTTAAAAATTTGTGAAAGACCAAATATTGCTTGCCCAAATACTATTCTCCTTGTGTAACTCAAAATTGAAATTTTAATTAAATCAATTTTTTTTACAAAAAAATTATAAAGACAAGTTAATGAATGCATCCTCAATAAATGAATGCATCCTGAACTAGGGTGATCAACTTAAAGCATTGTTCTAAAAAGTTTGCCCACGAAGTTCAATCTTACCGTCTAGTTGCATTTTACATTTCCTTTTTTCACTTCAAAACCTCACCAAACCAAGGCGTCTATTCACTATTTTATAAGCTTTTATTCAAATTAATTTTTATCAATAAAGCTCCATTTTCCTTTTCTTCCGATTTAAGTTTAAGTTAAAGTTAAATATTCAATATCAATCACATCTTTTATGGGTCCACATATTTTCAACGACATTTTTTAAAAATTTCTATCACAATTCACTAAAAATTTAATTTTAATTCACACCAAACACCCTCTAAGTAAATACAAATTCTCTTACCCATTCATTGATTAAGCCATTCATTGATTAAGCTGGTATTTTAACATCAATTTAGCTACTGCAGGACCTTATTAAAACATATTTCCAATTAAACAAATCATTTAATTTAACCTTGAATACATCATATGAGGTAAATTACTCCTAGATTACATTAGAGATGTCAAGATGGGCGGGCACGCCCAGGCCCCCATGAAGGCGAACCGGCCCGAAATTTGGCCCATGAACCGAGTGGGCCGAATCACGGACTGCTCGGACCTAAAATCGGTCCGGTCCAATTTAACGAAAATCGCGGGCCCGTGTTTAATTAAAAAATAATAATGTGATAGATTATTGCTTTATTTATTAATGTGATATTCAAACATAGGTTAAATCGAATTGTATGTGTAATTATCTAGAAATTATTAAAAAGTGACTTGTTGCTATTAATAGATTAATTTCACATGTAAAGTTGAACTTGTTAGTTTACTACGCGTGTTTTTCAAATTAAATATCAATAAACAATTTTATTATTACGGCCATCAGCGACCGTCCTATCTGATTTAATAACATGGATCCGCCTCTGATGAGTACCCAATTGGGTGAGACCAGCTCGACCCATTGGTCAACAAGTCAAGTTAGTGTCGACTTGTAGACCAAGAGGCTGAACCTTGCTCAGCCCTTGGACCCATAAGTCCTGTACTTATCGGGCCCACGCGGCCCTGTTGTCACGGTGTTTGGTGTACAGTGATCATTTCAATTAATATTTTTTTGCCACAATCAACATTGTAAAAAAAAAATTGTACAAATAGCATTAATCTATAGAATTTTTCTTTCAGGATTTTTTTTAATTTAGACTTTGATGCTAAGGCCAGCACCTTCATCGTCTGACACGCCGCTGCCCCCAAACCCCCAATTCATACGCGCATGTGGTGGCCCCTAACTCATTTCGTCTACGTAATTTCCACATGGCCTCTTCTTCTCCTGCTCTCTCACTAGCCACGCTCCAAAATTTCTCTCTCCCTTACAGTCGATCGGTGCCCTACATAACGTTGACTTCACACACTGTTACTGCAAAATCGCTCTTCAGCTCCCTGAAATCGAACCTCAATTTGAGGAAATTTAAGTGCACAACAAAAGCATCAATGGCCGAGACTGTGACTCCAAATAGCAAACCCAAGTTACAAATGTTTGATTCCGAGGAGGATCTGGCGGTGTCGCTTGCTAAATACACTGCCGATTTGGCGAATAAGTTTGCTAAACTGAGAGATTCTTTCACCGTTGTTTTGTCCGGTGGTTCTCTTGTCAAGTCTCTCAGGTAAAAAGATGAATTGCTAATATATATTTTTTTGTTCTGTTGCACGTATAATTTACATGGAAAGATTTTTATGCTTGGTGTTGGGATTGAAGGAAATTGGTGGAGCCACCGTATGTTGATTCAGTGGATTGGTCGAAATGGCATGTGTTTTGGGTGGATGAGAGAGTGGTTCCAAAGGATCACCCTGATAGCAATTATCTCCTTGCATATGATGGGTTTTTATCTAAGGTATTATTGAATTACATATTTAATTTGTTGAACTGTTTCAACTTTCGAGTATTACTTTGTACTGAAAGATTCAGCCTTGTCAAGAATTTCTTAAGAAGTGACTTGATTCAAACAATGGAAAGTTGAAAAATGAAATCTTTAATTTGGTGTATGTTAATTACTTCGTGTCGGATTCGAGATAGGATGATCGGAGTTGGTAGTCCTGTAGGCATGTATCAAGAGTAAGGATTCATTTATTTGTCAGATTTGAGGGGAAAGGGCTGTTAAATTCTTAAAATCAAGAATCCTCAAATTGGAAAAGTTGTATTAAGGATTCACTTATTTGTCTGATTCGAGGGGAAAGGGCTGTTAAATTCTTAAATTCAAGAAGCTTCAAATTGATAAAGTTATATTTTTTTCTTCTTCTGAAGAGTTATATCAGTTGTTTAATTGATTGAACATGAAAACAATCAATGCCGTTCCTATGTTCTAAATTGCGATATAGTGGTTTAACAGCTTAAATCTCCACGGAGCTATAAGCATTAATCTTATTTAGCACATATTGATTCTTTTCAAAATTTCTGGCCGAATATTGGGCACTGAACATTGGGTGAATTCGAAGATATTATATATACATTAGCATTAATGCACTAAAGCTGAGGTCGTATTGGTGAAAATTTTGGGCTACAAAGAAATTAACTACTTTCCTTGCTCATCAACGGTTTAATACATTGTTGCCTTTCGTTCGCTTAACTTTACCTTTCAGTTCCATGGGGCATGTGCATCTTCCCTTCAACATTGTTTAGTCAGCACAAACTGTTCTGCTTTCATGGATGTATCATTGCCTGGCTGGTCTGAAATGGATTACAAGTAGGATCTTGTTCTTAGTTAGAAAAGCAGCAGTAGTTAATGAAATGTTTAATTCTTCATTGTGTTACAAGTAGCTAGTTCACTTATGTCAAAGAATTGGAGTCATTAAGTTATTGATACGCATGGGTGAGGCATTGGTGCTGCATAGCATATTATGAGTGTAGATGAGTACTTTAAAACATCTATTCGTAGGTGGGAATACTGAATTATGACAATACATTGAAACATAAAACTACATTTTTTTTTTGTCTATTTCCACTTGTAGGTACCAATTCCTGCTGGTAATGTGTATGCTATAAATGATGCATTGTCAGCCGAGGGTGCAGCGGATGATTATGAGACCTGTCTCAAGCATTTGGTCAAAAATAAAATAATAGATCAATCTGACAGTAGTGGGTTCCCGAAATTTGATCTTATGCTCCTGGGTATGGGCCCCGATGGGCATGTGGCTTCTTTATTTCCTGGACATCCACTTTGCCAGGAAAATGAGAAGTGGGTTACATTCATTAAGAACTCGCCAAAACCCCCTCCAGAAAGGATTTCTTTCACCTTTCCAGTTATCAATTCCTCGGCAAATATAGCACTTGTTGTAGCGGGAGATGGTAAAGCTGATGTAGTGCATGCAGCACTTGGTGATGGTTCAAGTTCTGACAAGTTGCCTGTGCAAATGGTTTCGCCGGAAGGGGAATTGACATGGTTTTTGGACAAGGGAGCAGCTTCAAAACTGCATTCCTGAAGTTAGTTTTTCAGTAATCAGTTAACGAAGTTTGTTTTGTGTCGACTGAGATGTGCAGTTAGTTTTTCAGTAATCAGTTAACGAAGTTTGTTTTGTGTCGACTGAGATGTTAAGTTATTTGTGTAATGTACTCGAAGATTTTGAAACTGTCTAATAATAGTTTTGTGGAGTGAGGTTTCTTCTTCTGCACTTGCTGCAAAGGACAATGGAAGTTCAAATTATTATGTTAAGTTTTAATCGTACTCTCATCTCTTAGCTTTCTGACTAAGTTAAGCTTACTCTATGATGCCTGAAAGAATTCAGGATTCATTAGCCCAATNTTTGTTTTGTGTCGACTGAGATGTTAAGTTATTTGTGTAATGTACTCGAAGATTTTGAAACTGTCTAATAATAGTTTTGTGGAGTGAGGTTTCTTCTTCTGCACTTGCTGCAAAGGACAATGGAAGTTCAAATTATTATGTTAAGTTTTAATCGTACTCTCATCTCTTAGCTTTCTGACTAAGTTAAGCTTACTCTATGATGCCTGAAAGAATTCAGGATTCATTAGCCCAATTAGGCTGGTACAAATTCTTGATCACCTGACTCAAACCTGCAGTCAAACTCTTTATCCAATAAAATATGGAGGTACTTATGGCTGTTAATTTCTGTTCTACTTTTTCTAGTGACAATCTTGGTCAAAACAGTGTAAGGCTACATTTGTGATTATGCTGCTGTGTATCGATCCCTCAATAACTTGAATTTTGTTTCTGCCTCTTTTGTTAGTGGATTAACAGAACTCGATTTGTAGCAAAATAATAGCCTTTTATGTTTTTCCCTTTCTGATATGAGTAATAAATTTGTTTTGAGATCAAAATCTTATGTTTGAGATTCATTTTATGTTGCTAAGATTCTACATTTCAAAAAACGAGTGGCTGATGAGTGGGTAGTATTTGTCGGACACTTAAGTAGAATTTTAGGAGAAGAAAA
>CAIGRK010146303.1:0-16117 GCA_903798315.1 Fraxinus greggii
TATTTAAAAGATATTTATCACTCCACATCCCACAATCAAACACTGTATTTAGTCTCTCTGCACACCCAATTTTCAAAATCTCATCAAAATCACTGCAACTTCTCCCTAAATCTTTGATTTCGACCCACAATGAACAAATGAAGTCAAAATACAGTCAACAAAATTTTGAAATTTATTCTTTTGGAGAAGTTGAAGCTTGTTGGTAGATAAATTGAATTTACCCAAAGCAAATACTGACATTCCTTGACGATTTGAAACCCTAACAAGCGCATTAGTATTTATTATGATCGAATTGAAGTTATGGCTTTTTATGGAAGGCAAAAATTTGCAATCACCGATTCTTTGAGCAATTCAAATGACAGAAGTTGGTTTTGCTCGAAAACGATGAGATTTCGAACTTTAACAGAGAGAAGAATTCTGGGATTTATGAAAATTGAAGTGAAGCTTTATCTGCAGATTAGGCTGAGGATTAAGTTTGTGAAATCAAAAAAAAATGAATGTTTAGGATGATACAATTTCCTTTTACAATGGTAAACAAAGAAGAGGGGCACATGTTGGGGATTCTGTGCCCAAATGGCCAATCGTTCTAACTGCAATTATTGATTTGGAAAGCTTTTGGCAGTTTCTGGGGAAGGCCTTTAAATAATTTTGGTGGCACTAGCTATTCATAATAATTTGTAATATTTACACAAGTATATGGGATGGGTTTTAATGCATCTAATTGCATTTTCAGCTCATTTCATGCGGTTAATTCCTTATTTGCTACTGGCTAAGCTTATATTCCGCATTTTTTCACCTTACTTCCTAGTAAAAAATCTTGGAAATTGAATGTTTGAAATGGGAAACTTAAATCATTTTAGAAGAATGATATTAAGACCTTTTTCTCGGGTTGTTGAATCCAGCTGCACTGGAAAATATTGTTTTAGTATATGATATGAAACAGAGGTTTAGCTTGAATTTCTAGATTGTTGGTAAAAATTACTATCGTGTCAATCATCCCATGATAACCCATTAGATATATTATAACATTAAATGTTTGTAACGAGGCATGTGTAAGTTATTATCGTTTATAATCAGGTCTGTTTTCATCTTGATTGCCTGTGACCTGATATGTCTTAACTTCGACTGTCAGTGACCATTGCCGTCTAAATTGTGACTATCTTACTATGTTTGTGTTAACAATGTTTTGTGATCTAAAATGTGAACAATGACTTTTTATGACCAATTTTCTATTAATTGTGACTATTTAATGTATTCTATGGGTTAATTGTGACTATATGTTACCAAGTTTGTGTTATTTGTGACCATGTCTATATTCACTGTGAATATTTGTGCCATATAATACATTCATTATGACTGCTTGTGACCCGATATATCTTAACTTTGATTGTCTATTTTCAATAACATATTTCATCAACTCATATCAAAATCTACCAAAAATTTAATTTTAATCTCCACCAAACATGTACTTAATCACCATCACATATTTTTTAGGTAACATATTATTTGTTGGTCACAATTTATTATTATTTTTTATGTCCCACAATATTCCAATAATTGGTCACAACTTTTTATCCGACCAAATTCGTTCTACTACCACAAAAAAATATCAACATCACCTCACCACCACGCCCCACCATTGTAGCACCACAACCCACATAATCGTCACAGCACCACCACGGCCTCCAAATGCACCACACACAGACCACCACCACTACCCATCATCACCACCTTCGATCACCTCCACCACAACTACCACCACAATACACACAGATCGATGTCGTTTACATACACAGATTAGCACACATACACATTAAAAAATCAGATCTACAGATTCCCAAAATTTGAAAAAAAAATATTAATTCTGCAACAAAGATTCTTACAGGAATGGCAAATGAATCACTAATTGAAAATTCTTCATATACATAAGTGTAATCAATTCTTACCTAAAATGGCAAATGAATAACCAATTACTTCTATGATATTAAAAATTCCAGTACCCACTCCACATGATTTATGATATTAAAATTTCTTCAACACACGTAAAGGCGACAATATATAGAAACAAGTGGGCGTTTTTCTATTAATTGTGACTATTTGGTATATTCTCTGTGTTAATTGTGACTCTATGTTACAAAGTTTGTGTTATTTATGACTCTTATGATCATGTCTATTTTAACTGTGAATATTTCTACCCTATAATGCGTTCATTGTGACTGTCTATGACCTGATATGTCTTAACTTTGACTATCTGTTACCACTGCCGTCTATATTGTGACTGTATCTTACTATGTTTGTGTCAACAATGTTTTGTGATCTAAAATGTGAACAATGACTTTTTATGACCAATTTTCTGTTAATTGTGACTATTTGATGTATTCTGTGGGTTAATTGTGACTATATGTTGCCAAGTTTGTGTTATTTGTGACCATTGTGACCATATCTATTTTCACTGTGAATATTTATGCCCTATAATACGTTCATTGTGACTGCCTGTGACCCGATATATCTCAACTTTGATTGTCTATTTTCAATCACATATTTCTTCAACACACATAAAGGCGACAATATATAGAAGCAAGTGGGTTTTTCGATGGTTACGCCACTGGCAACGACGAGTGGAAGTTGCAGAGAGAATGAGCTGTTTGTATGTTAGAGAGGGAGAGTTTTGTTGTAGAGAGATATTATCTTTTGGAGAGAGATTAAGTAGATTAATGTAGATTAATAAACATGTATTAATTAATATGATAAATCTTAATTATCACCTGATTTATGAATTTAAAACCACTCCACCTTATTTTTGAATAGTATATTTTATATGCAGGGTTTTGGGTAATTTTTCCTATAATTAATGGGATCATTTTCGAAGTAATTGTCCACTTAAAAATCAATTATAGCAAACAGGACTCAAAAAGTATTCAATTCACCCAGTCCAGTACTAGCCCGCGTATGCTGAATCTCGTGCATAATGGTTTGGGATAGAAGAAAAGAAAAAGGAAAAGGAGAGGGGGAAAGGAAGAACTTGGTAGGAGAAAAATTAAGCAATTTCTTGCATGTAATCCCATTTCCACATATGTAAAAATTATATTTTTTGAAACCAAAATGGACCTTATATTATATAACTTTAGAGTTAAGAATTTCATCAATGAAAGGTGGCTTCTCGCTTGGAAAAAACAAAGTGCATTCAAGACTACTAAGACTATGGCATGAGCCATGTTGTTTGCCTTCCGTCTAACAAAATGACAATTTAAAGAAGGAAAAAGAAGTAAAATCAAGTTATAATATTTTGAAGCAGTGCACCCTCTTTAGCATGAATGGCCAATTCCATCATTGCTGCTATTACATTTGCTGAATCTGATTTAATTGAGGTGATTTACAAGGCTTGTGATTTTCCAAATCAAAGGCCGCTCCAAAATTGCAACACATTCAACAAAGAAAGGTGAAAGATTCCTCGTGATTGATTTTGCGAATAAGCTATAGTACGTCCTCTATCGTTGTTGCACGCTCTTTTGACACCAACAAAATGATTTCCATAATTTAGTGAAAATCATCTACGAAAATCCAAAAGTGCTGTTTTCTCTAATTCAAGAAGTTTCAATATTTTTATTTTATATTAAAGTCAAGCTAGTTAGGAAACGATGTAGTTTCCATGATTTGTTAAAAGCGTGGTTTATAGTTTCATGCTCTTTGAATTTGGTCTCAATAAAATGATTAATGTCACAACCTTCTCAATTTATTAATCAATTGAGTTGTACATTGTTAAGGACCGACGAGATTGTTATGATACCACTTGTTAAGAATTATGCATTTCTTCAATCCACTTGTTGTAATTCAGGATTGAAATATCGAAACTGTATGACAAAATATAAAGTATATGATCGTAAGCAAAAGAACAATAAAAGACAAGAAATATGACAAAAGAATTTGAAGATTTTATTGACTCATGAATAATAATGCAGAAATATATAATTGATCTCAAATTCTAATAATCACCGATGCTAACTTTTCATATATTCTCAAAACCTCTCTCACATAAATTGTAGAGAAGAGCCAATTATATATATAGACAACTATGTAGGGCGACGTCAAACCCTAATAGATGAATTGTAGTTGAAGTAAAATACCAAAAAAACTTGTTAAAATGCGAAAAGGGCCTAAGCTGGATGACCCTATCGCTCGAACGATAAGCTTGCGACAGGTTCGACAAACGAGCGACCAAGTCTCTGGAGAAAACCCGCAAGTGTTGCCAGAGTGGTAGGCTAGCGAAATTCGGTGACTTTTCTTCCAATCCATAATTTCAACATTTTCAAATCCAATACAAATTTCAACCACCAATAGAGCTTCCAAATAGAATTTCAACTTGAATAAGACTTCAATAACATTACAAACTGAATTCATCTTGACGTGCACTTCAATTAGAATTCTTCAATTACTTCAACGAGGAATTTGAGTCACACTCAAATTCTAACATACATAAAAACTGCCATTAATGTTTCAAATTGCTTTATATCAGTCTATACAGATTCGTGAATTCTATGAAAAGCTTGAACATTGATGGCCAAATGAAATTTGTACTCTATGTCGAATCTTCCAAGCTCTACTACACTCATTCAATAATTAGTAAGAGGTTTCACATTACTTAAATCTATGTAATTGATCAATCAATTATTTATACGGCAAAGTAAAAGCCAAGATCATTCCTCTCTTTAAACATTGTACATCAAGTGGTCTAGCATTCTCGTTATCAACTCAAGTAGTAACTTTTCAAAATCATCAATCCACAAACATCCCTCCTCCTAGAACTTTTCAAGAATAGATAACGCTTGTTAGCAATTCTTGAGTAACACAATCAATCAAGCCTTGCATTTCTTTAAACGTGCCTAGTTTTGCATTTTCCGTATATGTCTTATGTTTTCTACGCATCAAAAATCTCTTATTGATCAAACACAAAATATCTTGTTTGGGCACTTTTTTAACAACTATTTTCGTGTTTGTCTCTACATTTCTCGCAATTAGTCCATCTATTAAAATGGCCTAGTATTTTCCTGTCCCGTAGTCTATGATAAAGTTGGTTTTACCTATTCTCCTTCTATTATGCTTATTTAGTGGTAATATTTAGTCGTCCTTTGGACTGAGATTATTTTCATTAACAATTTTTTAAAAAGCAACTATTTCAAAAAGGCAAAATTATTTGTAAAATAAAAGTAACACTAAAGCTACGAATATATTTAGCTAAATTTAAAACGCATTTACATTTTAGTTAGAAATTTATGTAACAATTTCTTATCATTTCTACCTGGAAATATATTAAAAGATCGTGTAACCACAACATCACAATAAATGGTTCATTATTTCATATTTTTTTAATCCTAAATTTAGCTTTAAACAATATTAATATGTTAGGACAATGCTATTAGATAATACTTCATTGAGGTTTTCAATAAGCCTCGGTTTGATTTTTATTATTGTAGAATGAGAATGAAAAATAGAACCGGTATTGACCCACAAAAGAGATAGAAATTCAAAATTGATGATTTGATATGATGGATAACGGTTATATTTCTTACTGTTATGGATGAAAAATGAGAATCAAACGGAGGTTAAGAAAGTATTTTATTTTATTTAACCAAAAAATTATTATTATAACAAACCCACAAATTAGACTTATTTTAGTATGCAGAATTGAATGGAACAAACGTGAGACAATTTTTACCAAAATCGAAAAAGGTGGAAATGCTCGGGCAGACACCGTTTTACGTGGTACAATCGTCCAATGAGGAGCCGCCACCTTATGGATGGTCCGGCCTTACCCAATGAGATGAGGTCACCTGGAAACTTGAGTTTTAACCACGTAGGACGGAGCGACGTCCAGTATCTCTCCTGACGGTGTCGCAAGTTCCATATTTTTATCTTAAAAAACTAGCAGCTTTATCAATAAAACATGTTTAGCCGAAATGGTTGGAGGTTAAATTTGTCCTTTCAAAATTAGGCACCATAGTATTTCATCTTAAAAATGAACGCCTCCATTTACACCAGATGCTGCTGTCACGGGCGTTTACCAAATATAGCGCACCTTCTTTTTATATTAATTGGATAGTGACACCGGATTTGATGCCCCTCGGTGACACTATCCCTCCTCAACAACAAAACAGCCTTTTGAGTTCTTGACTTACGTTTTACTCTCGGAGACAATTACCACCACCGTTTCAAAGCTCAGAAACACAAAAATTCTTTACAGAAATTCACACACAGTACATGAATATATAGATATATACACACAAGCTTGCATTTATGTGTTCGTGTATTAGATTGTATGAATTTTGTCTATAACCGTCTTTGAATAAAGAAATGGATAGAAATCGTGATTTTCTGGTACAGAATTGACCGGCGAAGGTCGTTTAGTTGAAACCAGAAAAAGAAATTGATTTTCAATATTTTTTGGGTTGTTAATCTCTCATTTTCTCTGTATTTTTGATCGGTGTATTTCATCTTCTGTTGTGGGGTTAGTTAAAAATTGTTAGACTCAATTTTAAGCAAAAACCCACCTATCATTTATCTTGAAAGCGCAAATTTTCATTATTTTAGAGTTAACCATATCACTTGAAAGAGAAGAATTTGTCTTGATCTTGAGTCTGAGTCCGATGAAAAGTTGGAATTTTTTGAGGGTTTTGTTTCGAATGGTGTTCGGGTCATGGTTGATATCCGCTGTCGTGTTGCCAGTAAATGGGTTGAGGCCATTAAGGCAGAGGCCTAAGTCATGGGGCGATGAGGTTAGTGTTGATTTATGGTACTCATTTTGTGATTAATTATTGTTGAGTTTCTTTTGGATTTTGTACTGCTACCTTATGTTGGAATTGTAATGAATGTGAATTGCATTTCTGAAAGAATTTGTGACTTGGGTAAAAATCTGTACTTGCTTCATTTTTTGTTAAGTTCAATTTTATTTTCTGTGGTCTTGAAAGTAAAATGCTGAAGAATTAACGGTTTGAGTTGTGAGCTATTATCAATATTATTGCATCTAAAGGATAGTTCTTTTCATTTTTGTGTTCTCAAAACAATTTGGCATTATATGATTGGTTTTATTGACAGCACGGACTCTAACTGATTAACCGTACTATAGAGCTCCGAACTAGAGACAAAGTATTTATGAAATCTTAAGAAAAAAGATTGATGTCAACTTTCTGACTTTTGAGCTCTTTGAAGATCCTGTAGACGCTGCATCTATAGATACTGGTGGCATTGCTTAATATAAATTAGATGAGGGAAAAAGAGAGACATTTATGTTTATGGTTTAGAGGGTTAATTTGCTGCAAGTTGTTGATTGAATTTATTATTGTTGTGGTGAAATATTTACCTATTTTTGGACCCCTGCTGTCTTGTTTAGAAATAAATTCAAACTTAAGCGTTTGCATTTACAAGTCTTCTGCTATGTGTTGTTATATAAGATCGGTTACACAAATTGTTGATATGCAACCGTTATTTGAAATAATGGATACATCGTACATGTAAAGGCATTTCATTTTTATATCTCTGTTGAGATATATTGCTCCGCCTCCCCCTTCCCCCCTCTTCTCCTCTGGACCTCTCTTCCGTCCTAATTCTTCTTAATACCTGATTCCTAACCCTTTGCTTCTTGCAGTGGCTTCTTGTAAGCAAGGACGAGCATGAGTTGGGTCCATTTTCTTCTTGGAATATAACAGGAACATATAAAGGTTTGTTTCCGGCTGTGATACATTGATTTTTGCTCATCATTTCAAGAATCAATCCTCTTTTCGTCTTTTCCCATTTATTTAGTTATTGATCATAGCGTTCATCTTTTTCTTCAACGAATCTGTTTCCACGTGTTGTCTATAGCTGCTAATCTTTGTCATTTGAGATCAATTCTACTTATATTGGGGGATTGCAAGCTGATGTATATGCCAAGGAATGGAAACAAATACTCTGACAAGTTAGCAAGCTTGATGCTCTTGTAATGCTAACTGGTCAGGTAGAGCTACTCCCAGCCCCAGCATCTGGCTTAGGGTGAACATTTGCTTCTTGGGTCTCCATTGTACCTGAAAATGGGAATGAGAATACCTTGTCACAAATTTAAATGCTAATGTATATCTTTCTTTCTTGTTGATTGCTTGAGCACTGTGAGGACTTCTCATTTTGCAAACCTCTTGTGATGAGAAAAGAATTTTGTGCACTTGATGCATCTTCTGATTGATTGCTTTGTATCTAAGCATACAGATATCCCAAAACTTGGAGGAACACATCTGTCATTTATGATTATCTTATGTTTCAAAAGGTAGCTTAAAATAATTATAATTTTTTGGGAGTGCTACTTCGGAAATATTTTACCTTGTACACCCTCATTAACAATAAATTGATAAACCATTGAGCATAGTGGTATGAATCTAACTTTGTTAGCTGTGGGTAATTGGGTCCAAGAACCATAACTCCTTTCCAAAGCAAGAACGCCCATTTAATTGACCCTTGTTTCTTTAGAATATCTGCACATTTGCCTTGAGATTTCCCTGAAACTGTACTTCCAAATTAATTTTTCTATGTTTGTTCTGTTTTTTTTTTTAAATTCTTCTTTATTTGCTACATGTACGGGAGAAAACATCCTACTGTTGTAAAATACCTTTGTGGTCTCACATAGTATAAAGTTGGTTTATGCCCAAATTTGTCAAGAGAGGGCGATGAATAGTAAAAGATATTGATCCAGAGAAGGAAGGGTTCAGATTTTGTATGATTATTGGATTCACCATTATAACTGGGTAAAGTACTATGGGATATACAGGGTAAGAGAGAAGGGTGGTACTGAATGGAAGGATAGCAAAAACACAAGTCACTCTACTTGTCTCACGTCACTGTGGAAGGGCATTTCATGTTGAGGTCACAGAACTGGCCATATATGGAGGGAGATGGGTGCAAGATCGGTCTTTCGTCTCAAAAGTATTTGTGTCAAATGTTATAATTAGATGTGAGTAAGTTCTACCAGGAAAGAAATCATGGGTAAATTTAGTACACCATATCAGAGAAGATACAGTAATAGTTGCTTGTTGGCACAAGGAAGTGATTAGGATCTTAATTTTATTAATCTGGATTGAGTGGGCGCAATTTTAAAGACGACTTGCACCTCGATGCTAGGGTTTCTGTTTAAAGAGAAATGGATGTGTGATGTCCATGCAATAGGAGTTAGTTGGAGGAAGGAAGTTTGGTGGTGAGTGAAGGGATGGGTGGTGATAGGTTAGGCAAGAGGGACATGTATGATCATATGATGGGCTAGGGCATTAGAAAACTCAATTTGAGACTGTAAAGCATCTTCATGTGCTAATGATATACAAGGGAGATCTCAACAAGAATAAAGGTGGCAAGAGTGGTGGTTTTATTAAAACTTGGTAGGACCATGAAGGATTGGGCTGTGACTCAACATATTTTGATAGTTGGTTTTTGGCATTTGCTGTTTTCTCTTGGTTTAGTTTTCCTCGGAGCTATAGACGGTTTCATCTGGGGTAATTGTAGGATAGATTTTAATTAAATATTTACACATCGAAAGAATAAAAATACATGATATCAGTTGATTTAAGCATTTATGTATTAAACTAAAAAACTACACGATACCAACTCAGTAAATCATTACTTCAAATAAAACAAAGATCTATTAAACTAAAAAACTACATGATACCAGCTGAGTAAATCATTACTTCAAATAAAACAAAGAGTATTTCAATGTGCTATCAGGAAGTGCACTACACTTGTATAAATAATTGCCAAATTCTTGAGGTCTTTCTTGGTACAATCTAATTTTTGATGGTCTTATATTAATGCATGGATGTCAAAAATAAGTTAATAGTTTCCACGTTTGGTAATCCTTTATTTTCTGATAACTCAATCTACAAATTGTGCCCATTGTCCAAGCTAAATAAGACTTGTATAAATTTAATGGCTAAACCAAAATTGCACCTACTTAAGCAGCATGCTACTATGAATGAAGTTTTCTTTCTCAGAATGACAGAATGAGTTATTGATGCTTAGTAATTTGACTACAAATTGAGTAAACATCAGGTTGCGTTAATCTCATGAATTCTCTGTCTTTCTGTTTTTGTATGGATGGATCTCAGAACTAATTACTGGCAGTTAAGATATTACTTGACATCATGGAGTGACCTAGTTGCTGGTTTTGATAATTTGGAAGTAGGTACAGTGCTTTTTCGGAATATGATTTCAAATTCTGTCTGGAAAACTTCTTTTATTTTTTTGACTTCAAAAAAGTATGCACTGTTTTTTAATGGTTTAGAAATCGAACTAGAAAAGGAAAAGGGTCAAACAAGGGTGAACAATAATAAAAGAAAATTTTGTGGTGTACAGGTCAGTTTCAGGTCAGTGTTTTGATGGTTTCCAACTTCTGATTTTTTAACCTAAAATTGGACAGGATCGGCTTTCCCAGTGTTTTCGGTTGAACCCTCCAATCTGGCCCTGCTTTGACAATATTGTTTATTTTAATATTCTGAACTCGTGTGACTTGAAATTTTGGACGGATTGTATGGGTTGGTTTGATACTATTTTTTGGATTAATTTATCTATTTTTTATGATAATTTGCGAGGTACAGGAGATTGGAGGTTTCTAGATTCTGCAAATAGCTCTTCCAAATTTTCTGATTTTAAGAAATCAGAAGGAAATTCTGTATTAGAATTAATGAGTACACCAACAAAAATAACTGGTGTACATTATGTTCAGGTAATATGATCATTTTTCGTTCTATTCTTGGTGATGGTGCTGACACTAAAATGAACTTTCTTGTCACTCTCTTATTGTGTGATTCTTAATTGCAAGAGTTTCAATGAAGTGGAGAGGCAAACACAATCATTCTACTCTTTCCATTTTCTCCCTTCTAAGCAGATTTCAATTACTATTATTTTCCAAGGTTTTTTTATGTTTTTTTTCGTTGATTTTATTTCTGGAGACATTTTAGAATATACCATGATATTATATTTATTCTTTGTTACCTTTATAGTCGCATTCTATATTATTCTATGTGGAGCATGAAATTTTGGTGTCTTTTTTCACTCTGGCCCTGTGACTATGTATAAACATAAACTCGCAAAATCATCCAGTAGCATATAAATGGGAAGAAAGAAAATTCTGCAGCACAATAGATTAGTATAGTGATAAAGTGGAGATTAACAAAGTCATCAACAAATAATTGTTATTCAAAACTGGAATATCTGCAGGATAGTCTTCCGCCTGTTGTTTTTTAAATAGAAGATTGTTTCATTCATCCATTTCATATTTAAAGAGTTTGATGTTTTCTATATTATTCTGATTCAAGAAAAATAAAAGAGTTGTTTCCACTTCCTAATGATATAATAAGAAGATGAAAATCCTTTGATTAATGAAATTTAATGCTTCTTTCTGCAATTCTTCTCTTTAGCTTCATTGGCTTCCTCATATCATGTGACAGACTTTGATCCTTTTGCAGTACTTTGCATCATCAGGCAAGTCTGTTATTTGTTTCTTGTAAGAATGTATTGATGATTGGTTCGTTTGAGAGAGTCAAATCATATTGAAAATCAACTTAGAAATCTGATATTGCCATCATGGGCATCAATTTGTTGATAGAACGTGTTGTCTTTCTTCACTTTATGTGCTTTCTTAATATAATTGTCACTTTACCACAGGGGGTAATAATTTTCCATGGCGTGTTTGACGATGAACATGATGTTGGCAGTGCTAAAATTAGGGTAGAGGGTGTATACATTTGGCCTTTCAGACAACTTCGGATGGTTGGTAACAGGTAGTTACCCCTAACATGTGTGATTTAGTTTTAGTTCTTGTTCTCTACAATAGGGTCATATGCACACTAGGAATTTAAGTGGTCATTTGGAGCATGGTGGAAAAAATGATCTGTGGCTAGGATTGGACTTATTTGAATTGAATGTCTTCTTTAGAAATGTTCCAGAAAATAATTACATCAATTTTATCTAAATGGATGTATATGACACTTGATTTTATATACTCTTCTCATGCATTGATCATACATGTCATAATTAAATTGAGTTCAAAACATATTAGGGTTACATGATGGACTTGCTCTAGATCTTTCTTTATATTAACACGTGCAGCAATTGTTTTGTCACTATGTTTCAGGCATATAAACTTTCTGTGTAACACAAAAGATTGCAGAATGCTTTTGGGGCAAGAAAATGTGATAGATAATTATATTTTGTGGGTCAGCAACAATTTCAATGTCTAAACATGCTTGCTTGTGAACCGAAACAGACATCTTTTTTTGTCCTTGATAGTTCTTTTTCTCTTCGTCCTCTTTTGCTTTGTATGTGTATATTCTTGAAATGTAACCATTCACCTTTATTTGATCAATTCTGTATATTCTAAACTTGATTTTTTGTTCTCTCCTTGTCACATTTATGT
This sequence comes from Fraxinus greggii, assembly GCA_903798315.1. NCBI lineage: Eukaryota > Viridiplantae > Streptophyta > Magnoliopsida > Lamiales > Oleaceae > Fraxinus > Fraxinus greggii. The sequence goes on from CAIGRK010146303.1 coordinate 12,422, forward strand.
TCTTTTATTTCATTGTTTTTGTCTTGCTGACAAGCAACATGGTTCTATATGTAGATCAAACATCAGAATAAAAATTTACATTGTGCTGAAATACGAGACTTCAGATTTATGTAATCACTTGGCATCATATTTTTTGTGAAAATTTTGATATAGATACCCATCTAAAGGATTTCATCTGTGGACTGAAATAGGAACGTAACAATTTGAAAACAAACAATTAAAAACGGAACAGGAAAGAGAAAAGGGATCCAAGAAGAGAAGAAGAAATTAGAGCAAAGAGGAAATCAATTTATTCATCTATTCAAGTGTACATATTACAATAAATAAGCCCTCTTTTTTTAGAGCAAGTAATCTAAAATCAAAAGAACTTCTAATAAGTTAGAGAATATCAAAACTAATTTAATATAATGTAAACAAACATCATTTGAATTAAATTCTATTTCATAATCGTATCTAAACTCTATCTATATCTCCATCATGGACACTCTGTTGTAGGTAGAAGGTAATGCCTGCTATCCCCTCACGTGCTTTCCATAAATGTGTCAACATTATAGTATAAGTTTCTAACACAGTAAAGATATTTTCTTTTACTGATTAAACGGTGGAAACTTTAAACTATGTAATGAAATCTATTTTCTGTCGGTCTTATCTCTGCAACTTGGGGAAAGTGGGAAGATAGATAGATATCCCTTCAAGTTTGCCTCCACTAAGAGGAAATGTAGACTTATTTTCTCTTAATTTCGTTCTGCTTTTTTTCTTTCTTTTGTTCTTTTTATGATAGATCCATCTCTATAGATGCTATTCTGGAGCATCATCTTCTGATATATACACACACTATTTTTGCAGCGGAAAAGAAAGTGAATTTGGGCAGGAAGATGATTACATATTATCCAATCCGTATCACTTGGTAATTACTTGTAATTTCTGATATTTTGCCTTTTACAAGTTTACTATGATATCCTGATTATTTTGTACGTTATTGGCAATAACATCTTTTGCTTTCATTAATGCAATACACATATGATGCTTGATGATGATCATGGAGATTTGACATTTGATTCATTTCTGTTTTTTCCCTTCATTCAAGTAGTACCTTATTTCACTAAAATCATCTACTGGCATATGCCATTATGCATCTAAATCAATGCGTGATCTTATAACCCATGTTGTACTACTTTGGGAACTATTGGATTTGTGAAGTAATTCCACCTTTTCAAGTGGTGCTCCTTATTTTCTGAGTTTACCACCTTTTTGTTGGTTATGCTTGTTACTAGTATTGAATTTCACTATAATTGAATTTGGTAAACTTATTTCCATCTGAGTAGTGATTATCCTGACAAAATGTTCGGCGAATTTTCTGACACATTATGATATTAATGTTTATCTTAAACAATAGAAAACTTGAGCTTTTGATGATTTCTTCTGCGTCCTAAGTTATTCCAACCATTATTAGTGAGCTAATTTCTAATTTTTCTTGTTTTGAATTGCTTCTGGCATTTTAAAAACTGCCTTCATCCTGTATTTATTACTACACTTAGCATGTTTAAATGTCCAATAAAGTGGCTTCATTTCCAACGGACAAGTAAGCTATTTTTTTCTTCCCAATTACCATTATGTCCGCACAAGAGACAAATTTGAAATCAGAGCAGTTATCATTCCATCACAAGTTTGAAATACTGTTTTAAAATAAGGGAAAATAGGCAAATATACAATTTAAATGTCAATGTAACTGCACTATGCATCAAAGATTACTTTTTCAATTCTAGAGGAATATCTGTCATTTTAATTATTTTAGTATAACGATTTTTGTTTCCATTAATTTATATAAACGAATAATCAAGCCATTTGAAAGTTTAAGTTATGAAAATTTATGGAATGAAATAAATTAATTATCTGGAGCATGTAGGTATAAAAAGTACAGGTGATGATGAAAGTTGATCTTTCTTAGCCATGTCCAAAACTTATACCCTACTTGGGAAAAAAAGATTGTACTTTAGGGAGTATACATGTCTTCCCTAACATGATTTTAAGCGTGTTGTACCAAGTTTATACTAGGTTAAATTGTATCTACAAGTTGGTATGCCTCTCTTCAATGGACATTTAAGACACTGGTCAACAGGTGAGTAATTAAAGATTTTGGAGTTCACTCTAATGTGTCTAAAATATTTTGTTTTTTGTGTAGCTTGGAGTTTTCTCCTCCCAGGTGTTTCAGGAGTCACCTCGAGAGAAGATCTGGAAGAGGAAACACTGTAATTTTGAGTTATTATGAGTTGAAATTTTTTAGACTCCTGTTTGAAGTTAATAAAACTTATTCCATTGCAGCTCCCATATATGAAATGGAGAAACATTGCAATATTGAAATTGCTGCTCAAATCTCTCGTGTCTCCTCCACGCAAAATGGTAATTAAGCTTTACAAAGTATATGAAATACTCCCTTTCTGCTGTTTTTATCCTCAATAGAGGAGTTAGCATGTCTTAAAAATCATCTTTCCGTGCTTCTTACTCTTTTGTCTATCTTCATGAATGCTAGTTGGCTTGATCTGTAAGTTAATGATGTTTATATCTTCGAGATGTAGCATTGTCTTCTATGGCTGTTACTTTTTTCACAACTACTAAAGCAAATGTGGCCCTTTTGAGGGATATGTGTCATCTTTCTGCTTGTACAGACTTTGGATATCTGCCAAAATCAAATAAATAAGTAGTAGTGACTAAAGTTTGGTTGCCTTGCAACTCTTCTATATTGCGCAAAAAAAATGGTTTGTTTGACATGTATTGTGATTAGCATCTAAGCCTTCCTGAGCCTATATACAGTTCCTCTCACACTTGAACTAGATTCAGTTTACTAGGGCTCAATCTCAGCTTCTCAAGCGAAAACGTACAATTCTCAGCTTGGCTTGCCATGCTAAACTATGTCCTGCCTTTAAAATATCTTTGCTCATTTAGATGAATATTTCTCGTAGAAGCTGGTATAATTACACTTGATAATTTGGAAGTTAGGTAATTTCTTGGTTCTACATATCTAATTATTCCTACAACTTTTACTCCCTGTGGTAGTGTTTTACTCTATGAAACTCGAGTACCTTTCTCCTGGATTTTCTGTTTGTGATAGTTTGAAAAATTTAAAATGACAACGGCAATATGTTTTAGTAAAGTTCTTTCTGATGCCTGTTAAATATTGAAGATATACAAAAATACTGTTGCACATATGCATGCATCTTTTGGTCTCCTCGAATTTGATCTTTGGGAATAAATATAGGAAACTAAGGAGTTGGTGGATGGGATAAATATTTTCTGATTGTTTCATGTTATCCTTTCTTCGTTCTTTTTACCTTCGGAAATTTTATGATAGTTTGATTTATAGAGCGTTGAGCTGGATACGAGGTACTATAAATCTTGGTGAGAGATCTAACTTCCTTCCTAATATGAATGTTTGTCTCATCAAACCCCAAGTATGTAATTTCTTATTAGGGCTCCATTTTTCCTGTCAGCTCTCTCTCTCTCTCTCTCTCTCTCTCTCTCTCAGTCTATGTTTGCGTGTGTGTATACCGATAATATGTTGTCCAATAACTTAAGTTACTCTACATATGTTCCGTGGAAAAACTATGTATTGCATTCTAATATGACCTTCCAAAACTTCTTGTATACAGTTCCATGGCGTATTCTAGTGTTTATTGCATTAATCTGCATTTAAATCAT
>CAIGRK010146356.1:0-20855 GCA_903798315.1 Fraxinus greggii
GTATTATCGTAATATTGTTTTATATTTTTATCTTTATTAAATTTATAACCAAAAACTCGACGTTCAATATCGATAAATTGTGCCCGCACTGAGTTACTTTCCTGGCTCCGCCCTTAAATAAATTCCCCGTGCTGAAGAAGACAAAATTTGGCGCCTTTGGTATTACTCTTTTTTTTTGTTTTTCCAAAATGATAATTGTTAAGTTTAATTTGTTCCTCAAAACATAAACATTTAACTTCGATTACCACTTGCTCACCCAGAATTAAAAAGTTATTCATTACTCACTCATATTTAAACAAAGTTACTCATCCATCACCCATATCAATTTCATCCATCCACCTAAGCACAAAAATCTTTGAAAACTGACAGCTTGGAAAAAATAGACTCTTGAAAAATTGGGTTATTCATTTATCTAATTTCCTATTTTCAATATGGCCATTTCTCCATTTCAGCCATCAACCCATAAAACCCTAGATGAGTAATAATCAGTACTCAATTCAATCAATAAGCAACAATGGCGGAGCACTTGGCCCCCATTTTTGCAACGGTGAATGATAGGGTTAACTGGCCATTTTACTTCAAGATTGGCGCCCACAATNATATGGCCATTTCTCCATTTCAGCCATCAACCCATAAAACCCTAGATGAGTAATAATCAGTACTCAATTCAATCAATAAGCAACAATGGCGGAGCACTTGGCCCCCATTTTTGGAACGGTGAATGATAGGGTTAACTGACCATTTTACTTCAAGATTGGCGCCCACAATCTCCCCACACTCATTCTCACCAATATACCACAACCGGACATGATAACCCTTGGCGTCGATCATTGACCCCAAGAAGATCCAAGAGCATTTTGAGGATATATTTGTAGAGCTCAACAAGTTTGGCGAGATCAAGACACTTGATGTTTGTGACCCTGCATTCTGTATCTCAAATTTTTTTATCAAATAACTTACTTTCCTTGGATTTTCTTCCTCCTACAATTAAAGCTTTCCTACTGGCTTCTTCGAATTCATAAGATTTCGCTCATGTCGTTAGCTTTCTTCGAGGGCATCCTTCTGTTACATGGCTGTAGTTTTTTAACAAATGAATTCCAGTAAACAAAAGGTTTGTTTCATTTTCACAACAAACTTGGGGAGGAGATATTGTTTCTTAATTTCGGATTCAATTGATGAGAAGCTGATTTGGGAATGAATTGGGGGGAAGAAATTGATTTCGATTTGGCTGTGAAGATTGGGGAAATTTAGAAATGGATGGACATGGAAAAGATGAAGAACGATTCTTCCTATCTCAAGAGATTACACTTTTGAATTGATTTTATTTTGTCTAGCTGTCATTTTTAGTAGTGCTAGTGTCCACGTAGGATTTCTATATGCCATGTGGAATTTTCCGTTCAAGTAGACTAACGGAATTGATAAGGGTGATGGACGAGTAACCTTGTTTAAATATGAATGAGCAATGTGCAACTTTTTAATTCTGGGTGACTAAGTGGCAACTGAGGGTAAATGTTAATGATTAATCATTTAATTAACTCTCATCTCGGGTACCAGATATGACACAGATATGGACAAAATTCCAGCGGCTTGCGCCATGGACTGGAGTATTGAGCTTGACAAGAGTCTCCGTTCCAAAAAACCAGGTAACTATTGAATTTATTTATTTATTTTTAACGGATTTCTTTCTAGTAAATTTGGTTTTCCTATCTTTTTTATTTTTAATAATAATTGAATTTATGAAGGTAAATCAATTGAAGCCATAAAAGACATAGGTTCCAGGATTGAATGGTGGAGTAGGGATTCAAAGCTTAAAGTTGCAGAATACAAAATTTTCAGCTTAATTCCTGGCGAAGATAAGCTTTTTTTGAATGCGATTTTTCTGCGTTTGGCGGATGCATTTAGGTTAGGAGATAAAAATATTAAAAGTTGCATAGTAAAGATTTTTCTGTCCCTGCGACGGAAGAGGAGGAGAATTGGTGTTAAGGATGATGATTGTAGGATTTTGAGCAAGGGTAAATTAGATAACTACATGGAATTGTTGAGAAGAGTAAAGGTAGTGTTTGATACCGGGGATGTAGAAGAAAGATCGATGGCTTTGATTTTGTTTGGTTGCTGGGCAGATTTTGCGAAAGATGTTGCTGATATACGGTACATTGTGCTATCGAGTTTGGTTTCTGGTGATGCTCGTGAGGTAAATTTTAAGTACAAGTTGTTGGAAATTGGAAACTTCGAAGTTATTTTAGTTTTTAATCCATGTATTAAGAGTTTTACAATTCTATGTAGGAATCCATTAGTATGTGGTTACGTTACTTCAGAAAAATTCATTTTATTTACATTACGTAAACATTGAAATTTATTGTATTGATAAATGGATGTGATATTGTGATTCATTTCTACTGTGTGGTTCTAAGCAGACCTTGAGTAGTAATATGGACAGCACAAATTTTTTTGATGTGTATTATAATTTTGATTGCCCACTTTCTGGACCAAATATCCATGCCCAACTCCATGTTGATCTCTGTGTATGTAAATTGGTTTCTCTGAATTTTGCATTCAAAGAGGAAAAGAAAAGGAAATAAATAGTTGAGAAAACCGATTTCCATTGGATTTTTATTTTTAATAAATCCTACAGTTTTGCCCTTATCTTTTTCTTAATTTCCCTACGATAATTTGTCTTGCTCCTATAATGGAAAATGTGTCGTTAATATGCGCCCTCCCATGCTCACATCAATTGGTTTCTCTTTTTTCTTCATTATTAACTTAATCTACATACTGCAATTATATGCAGGTTAAGGCCTCATTGTTTGCCGCAGGATGCTTATGTGAATTGTCAGATGACTTCGCTAATGTTTTCTTGGAGATGCTGACCAGGATGGTGATATCGTTGGAGATTCCAAGAGCTTTAAGGTTAGCAGGAGTGAAAGCTTTTGCTAAACTATGGTGCCCATTGTCACTTGCAGATAAGGCATATAAGGTTCAGCATTCTGCCTATTTTTAGTTTATTCCTCCCAAGCTGGTACACTCAATCTACATATTATCATGCTATTGTCCTTTTTTTTTTTAAGTCTCAAATCTTTAACGAAATGAAGATGTCCCATGGTAAATGTAACAAGCATATTGATTCTACATCTAAAAGAATATGCCTACTCTGGACATAAACCCTGAGCATGTATGCAGTTAGAGCCACAAGGTAATATTGCAGCTCTTAATGTAATTTCAGGCAGGTTTAAAGCTGCTAAAGGATTCTATAGAAGATGATTTATCTGCTGTGATGCTGATTTCACTTTCTAAAATTGCCTCTAAGTGGACGCTTCTAACATCTGTACAGGTATCTACCGTGCTTATCTACTTACCCTATAAATTAAAGTACAAGAAATTAGTCAAAATGAATCATGATCTATTTTCGTTTCTGGCTAAAATGAGTGTGTATCCTTCGGAAATCTTCAATGCATTCTCCATCGTGATCTCCATCTAACCAGCTAATTTTGATAGGAAAATTTGCTCTCGGATGTGGTGAATTCTTTGTAGATATTATTTTTTATTTTTTAAAAAAAATTTGTCCTTTCTTGTGACATTTTTCTCAAAATTGCTAATATCTATTTCTTGCTTTTTGTTGCAGATAGAATTGCTTACATTGTTTGTAAATGAAGAGCGATCTTTGGATTTCCAAGCTACAACATTGAGATGTCTTAATTTCACATTAGCAAAGGGAGTTTGTGATTTTCCGTCAGCCAGGGACCTCATCCATAAATTATTTATTATTATGAATAGATCTGAAATTTCACAAGCACTCCAATTTGAAGCTTTAGAAATCTTGCATAAGGTGTTTCCCATGTTAACTTTCTTGAGTTCATGAACGCACTGTTTTCTTAGTGATCTGACATTGGCACTTTGCAGATCCTTTTGTATGGTTCATCCATAATTCCTTGCATGGAGATGCTTCAGGTTTTTCCAAGCTTGTTGACAATTGTTGAGAATATAGTACGGGCTTCCTCCAAGTTCAAGAGAGTCTTAGCCTTTAGGATTCTAGCCGATCTCTCTGACAAGATTCTGGGAAGAGAAGATATAGTCTCAAGTGAAATTGGTTCAACTCTAGCATCCCAGGTGATTTCATTTGTTTTAGATCAGATCTCTTTGCCAGTAAGGTTGGAGATGGATGGTCATCAGCCTGACTTGGATATGGAGCTTGAGTTTAAAAGCTTACTTAACCTTTTAGTTAAACTGGTTGAAAATCGTTCATATCTTCGTTGCTTGGTGCTAAATAAAATCTTCGTATTTATAGATAACCTGATCAAGGAACTGGACAGAGTTGTAAGGATAGAGAAAACTGATTTGCCAAGTCATGATGTCACAGAGTTTGTCAGAGGAAGCAAAACATTTTTCAATTCAAAACTCATGCTCTGTGCATCCAAAGTTGTGGTTGTTTGTATACAAAACCTAGATGAAACTGATGCTGGAACAAGCCAAGTTTTTAGTGGTTTGAAGCGTCAGATAGAACATGTACGCCAGTTCGCCTCTTTTGATAACTATATCCATACGATCTACTGCCTCTTATTACACTTCTGCGCCATCCATAGTTCCACGTGTGGTGAGAAACAGGAATTGACGAGTCTTGATAAAAACTTGACTCTTTCTTTTGTTAATTCCATTATTCAGCTTGATATCCTTACTCTTGACTGTGCAAAGAAGATGTTGGGAGGAAAAAGTTATTGGTCATCTTATAAAGCTGGAAAACTTGCAGTCTATCAGGGAGCATGGTCTACGGCTGCTTTCATTTTTGAGCATATCCACACCACAGTTAAATCTACTGCCTGTTCCCACTGGTTGAAATCCTTGGCTCAGTTCTCCCACAGTGAAAAGCAGATTCAGTTGTTCTTCATACGTGACCAAGACCCTTCTATCCTAAACCAATCTACTGTTACAGGAGATCCATTTGTCCCTTCCGAACCTAATGGAGGTAAAAGAGAAGGCATTTGCTGGAAAATCAACAAGTGTGACTACATTGAAAATCTTATCAGTGCTTGTAGTATTCTTTGCTCTGCAGAGGAAACACTTAGAGACTCTGGTTTGGGTCTTTTGTTCGGTTTCCAAAGTTGGTTTTTGTCCCTTAGAGCAAAGCTCCTGTCATCTGTGGTAGATATAATGAAGCTATTGAATACAATTTCACTTGTTCAATATAGCAGCAGCCCGTCAGGAGAAGGGGAGAGAACAGATCCAGTTTCAGGCTTGAATTTTTTCCAAAGACTCAGTTCCTTGGTTGATTCTTTCACAGAGGTCTCTTGCCGAATGAATAAATTAACTAGAGAATTTGATCTATTTGTAACATCGTTCATTGGCATGGACAGACAAAGTGTGATTATTGTTTCTGCACTTGCATTGAGTTGTTCATTGATGGCCTTCAGTGCTGGTTTTGTCTTTCTCATCCCAAACTTGCAGTATTCAGAGAATTATAGAACTTTAAACTCTGAATACCTTAAGGAGTCTTTCCATGCTATGCTACTAGAAGATTTAGTTGGAAGGTTTAGCCAAATAGACAATGCAACCAGGAATAGTCTCCAATATCTTATGAAGTCTTTTGGAAAGTTCGGGAGCTGTTTTTCACCACGGTTGAGAAATCGGATTTCAGACAGTTATGAAACAAGAGTTATGCTCAAACTCTGTGATTATGCCATTTTGAGGATTGTTGCCTACCAAAATGAGGCAAGCCAAATGGAAGGGGGTGAAAGCATATCTCAAACTATAAATGATGGTTCTCAGCTTTTGTTGAACATTATTTCACAATGTATTTTGATACCATTCAGGACTCCCAAGCACTTTTTTCAAGTAAGGTATGTTGAATAAAGCCTTTTATATAGATTTGAAGCCTTGATGTATTATATTTTTCTTCTTTAAAATTTTTTATGTTCTTCCTACACATTCAGGATAAAGCATTAATGTCACTTATGTCCTTTTAAGTGGCAGATTTTATTTTCTTCCTTCAAGTTAGGTGGCCACAATCATCCACGTTCTCATTGTTACAAGCAGCAAATTTTATGATGACTCTGATCACGAAACTTTATTGCATTTAATTGAGTGTCCTAACTTCAAACTGAGTGTTGATGTTTTGGATTTCCTGCTTTTGATATTATTCTAATATATGAAGCTGACTTTATTTTTAGGCCTAGTGTTACCTCTGAGCTTTTCGTGATGAATGAAGATGGTGAACATGTGGATGAGGTATCTGTATTTTCAGGTTCCCCCATCTCACTGTGTTTGTGCCTTCGATTGAGAAACATGCCAGCATGTCCACCTTTGCGGCTTACCAAATTGTTGTGCATTCTTAGTTGTACCTCATCTTCTCAGAAGAAAACAGAAATGGGAGAGAATAAAGGGCAAAACCACTTGGGTAGCCAAGATGGGGGAATTGATGATTTGGTGGACTTGAACGAAAAGCTAGTGGGCTATGTTACTGGATCTACAAGGAGTTGTAGAATGCATCACAGAGATAGCAACGGTGATGTTATGGTGAATCAGTATGTGCATTTTGAACTGAACACACGAGGCCAAGGGTTCTCTACTTGCTTGTTTGATATTTCTTCTTTTCCCATGGGTTCTTATAGAATGAAATGGCATAGTTGTTGTATCGATAGTGTCGGTTCTTATTGGAGCCTGCTTCCTCTGAATGCTGGCCCTGTGATCACCATACAGGATTGTAAAATTGTCAGGTGATTCTGTTGAAGTTTGATAGATCTTATAAACTGTCCTAATTCAAAGAGAAGGAACTATCAAGATCATTAATTTTGTGTAAGTTACCATATTTAGTTTCTGATACTTATATGTGCATCTTCTCTGGTGTATTCCTTTTGGAAAATAACATGGGAAGTTTCCATTGCTGCAGCTTGTGGATGCTTATTCTTTTGTTCTAACAAGATCAGCACTCACTCTGGCAAAACATATTTGCACTTTTGAGTTATGATATCCAAGAAGTTTGAATTTGCTGAATATGTTATCTTTCATTGTAAATACAATTTTTCCCTTGTGGCGTGTACTCTGCATTTAAGTGTGGGAAGCTGATTCCATCTTGCTCCTTTATGTATAATTTTATTTTAGGTCCAGAATCTAAGATGACCATGAAGCTGGCCAATTTGCTGTAATTCTTTTTCATTGTAAATTCTTTGCAGTTTCCTTTCAATTGTTACAGTTATTTTACATATTCAAATCAGGTCCATACCATTGTCTTTGCAGCTATTGTGGGCATTATATCGTATCTGCCAGTTATATTTTGAAATTCTTTTATCCTTGCTCTTGGATTTTTTATTAGATGCAAGTACAAGAAACCTTGTGTTTATGGAATTCTGTTGTTGCTCCTTATATTCAAATCTATTAACTACCACCATAATTTGATTTTGATATAGTATGATGCTTGAATATGTTTTTAACAGTTCCTTATTTAGAATACTAACTGCAAGCTTACACTACAGTTTTGCAGTGTCATGTTCTACCCATCAGAAATGAATTTATTTATTAGACATTTATTTGATTGAAATTAATATATTGTCATGTTTCAGGCCGAGTCTATGAATGGAACTAACGAATCAGCTCTCAGAGTTGCACTTGCCCATGGAAAGACCTCAGGAGTTATTAAGTTACATGACTGAATTGTGGTCTGCCAAAAATTTGGAAATGAATCTGTAAGTAAAGATTATTGGCTCGAAGATTAGAAATTCAAGGCTTTTTTTGTCGTATTTAATTATTGCCTCAATTTAATTGGAATTCGATAGACAAATCCTAACGACCATCAGTGTGGCATTTGAACCAAGGGGTTTTGAGAACAGTTTTGATGAGAATTGATGTCCCCTAATTTTCTGTCGATGAAGAACAGTTTAGCTGTAATACAAGGGAGATACAGTCTAAATTTTGGGAGTTCCAGTAGGTGAATAATTCTGCTATCCCTTTTGCTGCAATTAAGTACTTATTTACTGTATAATCTGTAATAAACTAATGAGTGGAAAATCCAGGGGTACCCCTTTTCAACACATTTCTGATATAATAGTTGTCCATAATATACTTGATATATAAATATTGAATGAATTAGTTATGATTATGTTAGTCCATATAAAATATCCGTTCTTGCAGCTTGTGCATTCTTAATTTTTTTAATTTTTTTTTTCTTTTTATTTAATAAGATCAAGACTTACTCTGTCAAAACATATTGCACTTATGGATGCTTCCTATGCAATGTTGAAGTTGAAACAGCTCGTAGTACTTGTTTTGTGCAGGCCAATGTTATGACATAGTAAGCTTGTTATTTGGTTATTGATTTTTTGTTGATGAGAAAAATTGAAATTTGTATGTAAAACTTTCATAGTATGTGTTATATTAAGAATCAATACTGATTGAGGTTTGACCTTTTTCGCCGAACCAAGTTTGAAAGGATGAGTATCCTTGAAAGAATTGAGGATACACATCTGGTCTTAAGTTGCACCATCATTCGGTCATGAATTACTCGAGCAATTCTTGGACACTTGAAAAATATGAAGTAAAGTTTACTTCAAAATACAACCCAATCAAATTTTCTTTGTTTTATGCTTTAACATTATCCTTTCTTTTTTTCTTTTTTTTCCTAGCTATACATTATGCCCTTAAAGGATCGTATCATTTTCAATACGGGCCACCAGTTAACTACTGAACACGTTTCTAAAGAACAAAGAAAAAAAAATTAGAGGCACTATATACCCAAATAATAATAATAATAATAATAATAATAAATAATTACCCATTTTTATTTAAATCAATATCTAATATCGTTATTCTCAAGAACTTTTAGACAAGTCCAACTCTTATGATGATGATAATATCTATTTAGTGACCAAAAATGTTTGCATCTACAAATATGTAATCCTTCTAGACATTGAGAAGAAATAAAGTTATCAGATTGAAGCACATGCCCCTTTTATGTTATGGTACTGATAGGGCAAATCTATTGGGATATTACATCGATAACGTGCATGAATAAATTCTCAAAGTGTACATTTTATGTGCATGAAATTGAACATAGTTTCGACTTATCAAAATAGGATTTGAGAGGATGAAATGATAATTACCGAAGCCGAATACATAATGATTGATTTAATCATTTCCATTTTTCAACGAAAAACATTTAATTCTTTAATTCAAACCTTTTAATATAAACAAAAGAAAGTTATTCATTTTTCTGAAATCAAAACAAAATTGAAAGAAATCAGAAAATGAAGCAAGGAAATGCAAGTGATGGGATTGGTCGAGACAAGTGTTTGACATTTTGTTTTTAAGATAAATTTGTCCCGCATCGGTGCAACGGTTTTCCAGTAATCATTTTCCAAAATACAAAGATCACATCTCGCAATAAGAACACTCCAAATTACATAAACCAACGAACTCTTAACGGAATTCTCTCTCTGCCAAATCATGATTTTATGCAAGAAAATACAACTTTTACAAAGCATTTTTACGCAATGCAATCAAGAGAAATGATATAGAATTATGAATTGAATGAATAAAATCCAAATGCATGGGATCTATATATAGTATTTTGAAATGTTTCCCTCAAAAGACACAACCATACAAAAGGACACGCCTCTTGAAATTTATCTCTATACTTGAAGAGACTTGCCCATTGAAAAATAATCATATCAAAAGTCACGATCTTTCATATAAAATGACACACCTTTCCATCCAAATATTATCGAAAATATTCCATAATATTCTACATGATTTTCCAACAATTTCAATTATTTAAACAACTTAAATTGGTTTAATTTATCATTCACCAAATAATGAATTCCACTTAAATAATCATTTAAAACAGATCTAATTAAATAATCATTTGATATAAGATTCCAACAAAATATGTGTCACAAAATTCTCCTAGAGCCAAGCAATCTGCAAATAAATTTTTTTGTTAGAACAAACCATAAAATTATTCCAAAGTTGAACTAAAAAGGCAAGACACTACATTAAGAAGCATGAAACGGGTTTAACGTGTGGTAAAAAAATAAGAAACAATTCGAATATATAGTTAAATACGAAAACTAAGAAACATATTCATTAAAAAAATATGAGAAGGATTTGTAGTTCACGATAATCTCTTTTAGTTTTTTATTGACCTTAAAATTGTCAAAATCATTACTAAATTTATTTGGAGAGTCTGGTCAAATCAAGAATTTGATTTCTAAAATTTATTGTGAAAATTCCCAATATAAGAAAACCGGGAAATAAAGAACAATCTTATTAGAAGCTAGCATTGACATAATTTATAATCTGTGTCTATATTCTATCTGTAATCTATATTTATCTAATATATATTAAAATTTATTTTACTATAATCTATATTCCAAGAATCCATATGCTCTTACTTATTTACATTTTAAATACAATTAAAAAAAAAAAAAAAGATCTGGGCAGGTTCGAAGAGGACATTTTGCTATCCCTTGATCTTGGACAACTCCAACATGGAGGAAACCACATGAGATAAAATAAGCCCCCGTTTGGTGGCTATGGTTTTTGGGAAAAAAGAAAAACTTGAATATAATAATTATGATGAGAACGTAAGCTGGAGTAGCTCAGTTGGTTAGAGCGTGTGGCTGTTAACCACAAGGTCGAAGGTTCAAGCCCTTCCTCTAGCGGTTTTATTTTCCCTTTTTCCCTCTTAGCAAAGACGCCATCACAGAAATGGCAGTGCTTCTTTATATGATGTCTATTTCACATTTTGCCACTCGAGTTTCGATCAAAATGTTCGGAAACTTAACTTTAAAAATAACTTAATTACCTGTTCCAACCAAAAATATTAACTTGATTGTTGGCTTTAATTATTTTAATAAAAGGTCAATGGTAAGCTTTAACCTAACTTTATAATTTTTTTTATTTTTTGCCGACCGTCCACTATTCTGTGAATTCTAATTCCCTTTCCAACAATCAAATGAAGAAATTATATTTTACTATCTGAATTCGAAGTTGGGAACGTCTTTATTTCAAACTTTGATTGGGAGGATATCCAAGATAAGTTCTCTTTTCCGGGCTAGCTTTCGCCCCCCTCGACTAATAAGTAGTTCATTCTAATTGTAAAAAAAAGGGTCTTTCCTTCCTTTCTTTGTAATACGTTGAAGTGAACATTCTTCAAGAGTCTTATATCCTAGGCATCGAAAGGCAAAAAGCGAAAAGGAAGAAGAAATTTATTAAAAATAGCAATTCCGGATAAATGTGAAGAATAAGGAATTTCTTCAAAATCTTACATTCCAGTTTAAATCTAAACCGTAGCAAGAAAAAAAAGTTACAAAAGAACAAAGAGAGAAGTAGGATATCTAATGGACAGTAGAGCGTATAACATCTAGCTCCAGAAAACAGGTGTTCAACACAAAAACAGCCATACTTGCCTGAAGGGAGATCCGAATAACAAACAAGCAGCAAAGCAGAATAATATGCTACGATTCCTGCAGCCATCAAACACGGGTTTATCAAGATTGATTACTGCTGTTCTTCATCAGGATCCAGACCTCGTTGTGCAATTCTGTAATACAGAATACCCATTGTTGCCATGCAAGCCCTGCACAAGAAAAGGAGGAAAGATGTTAAGTCGACTTGATGCTCATAAAAGAATTGAATGAGAGAAAACTAGCAACTGCAACCTCATCTATATTTTGGAATCTCCATGACATTTTGTGGTTTAACTATAAAATTTGATCAAGTCACCCCCAGCATTCAGTGATAGACGTATCACATTTGCAATCAAATTTTTATTTCTTTTAGGATCATCCTTTACCCAGCAAGCCAATTGCACATAACCATTTCTCGGATTCACTTGACCATGCAAAGAAGTTTAATAAAAGAATATAAAAGAGAAACGGCTAAGGGAAAACAAAGGAAAGGCATAGATTACATGATAGCTATAACTAGGAGGAGTTTCCTTGGATCCATCCTTGAAGATCTATGATGTCTTGCGCGACCTTCGGGTACTTCATCTGCATTTGATGTGTCTTTTCGCGGTGGTGCAGTTACTGGTAGAGTTGGCAATGCACTAGACCAGAAAGGTAGCAATGACCTAAGAAGCTTATGGCGGAATGGACCTACAATTGAGATCAGCAAGTTCATTTTACAAAGTTGTGAAAGAAAAAAAGAAAAAATAAAATAATAAAATCATGAAAAAGCATCTGTAGTATAGAAAAGGCGATCATTACAAAATCAATTTTCTAACATGAAATTTGAAAAATATGAGAACCCAACTTAGATATTACACTGGCTGAACATGACGTTTGAGAACTGTTTATAAGGTTGCATATGAAAATCAAGGTTGGACAACATTTCTTCCCAATTTTGGGCAGTGAATTTAACCCGTCATTTAGCGCCTGTTTGGCCCCAATTATTTCACGTTATAATGAGAGGAATAGTAATTTTTTGGAGAACGTTTGGTTAAAAAATAAGGAAAAGTTTTTTGATTTACGTATAATATTATTTTATTATTGAAGAACGTGTGTTTGACAAGAAAGAGAAAAATGAATTATAATTTAATGAGGAATAACAGGGGCCAAATGGGAGCTTAGTGTCCTATTTTCCATACAATGAGCCACTCAAGACTGGAGCATACAATACATGATATCAGATGCTATTATTCGCAGAACGCAATGGGTCATGAGAATCATGCTATACCACAGATGGAATTCATGTATGTCACGGTGCGAGTGGAAAATGACTGGGCATTTATCCTACTGTAAGGTTTAATTTATGACCCAAAAACTGGATAGTACGGTTGCTCCATATCCCTTATAAAGAGTATATAATTTATGGCCATGAAGTCCAACATCTAGTACCGTATTGGTGATGATTAGGACCCATTTGAGCCTAGCAACTTATCTCACATCCAACGACCCATCTTGGCCATGGGCCACAGCAAAACACATCAGGGATAACAGCTCAGGTAATTGTTACAGTGACAAATATTGTGGCATAGAGCCAGCAAACAAGAATTTCAACCATCACAGGATGCTGATGCTGTTTTTGGTCTTTCTTCTACTAGCAATAATGCAACCAACGGAAAACACCATCAAAAGAACACAGAATGAATGACCTTCACCCACCTCTTCGAGTGTACTTCTTCCGGTTCCCGTCTTCATCATCAGCATAATATAAAGCTTCAGAATTTTGCCTCTCAACTTGGACAGCATTTTTTCGTGTCATGGCAACGGGCTGTGTACAAATACATCAGAAAAATGTGTGTTTACATCAGAAAAATATGTGCAGAAACACACCACGCAGCATATGGAGGCTAACACGGTTAAAATAAAAATAGAAAAAATAAAAGAATATTCTTACAGCAGTAGGACTTGTGCTTTTCATGAAACTGGACTCATGATTAGACAGTGATGACGTTGCTGAGGCAGGCCCATCTATCTCCACAATCTCCAACTGTGCAGGTTTTGTAGAACCAGTCCTGGTAGAAGCTGCATCTTTTCCATCAGCAGAGGCATGCATCAGTGGATCTGATGCAAAAGCAGGTGGAGGACTTCGGGGCTCCGTCCCGGGCAATGAAACTGGATGATTCCCAAACAAGTTCTTCTCCAAGCCAGTCTGCAAAAAGAATTGATGTCATATAGTATGAGAAGTCACAAAGGAAATTATCCTCTTAGTGGTGAGAAAGAAACACCTCCCTGCAACCCTTCATATACAACCAAAAAGGAAAAGGACGGTAACAGAAAAAGAAAAGAGTGAGAAATCAACGGGAGGGAATGAAGAAAAAGCAAAGGAAAACATTCACCCACTAGCACACAAGATGAATTTAGAGGACACAAATTCACCAGAGCAAGAGGCAGAAGAAATTTACAAAGAAATCAAATGTGGTCCATCGAAGCCTTCAAGCAGGTTAACAGCTACAGTTTTGGAACATCCACAACCATAGTTTGGCTCAAGATGCTAAAGGAGTACATTCATTGAAGCTGCTTTTGGGTACTTGAAGATTTAACAAGAAAGAAAATCAACAACAGAACTCTCACTTGGAAACTGAAACAAGACTTTCATCATGAAGACGGAGTGAAGCCAAACTGACAAAAACCAAGTTGTGTTTGGAAATTCAGTACCACAAACCTCTTGTTTCCCTGTGCAATCCCTCAAATGAAATTCCATTCCATTCCACTAATCCAAACAAGAAATATATATAGAAATTATCTCCTAAGCACTGGTGACATGGCACACCAATTAATTGGTAAATAAGTTGTACAGAATCACTCCATCCATATTAATTCCCAAGAGGAATACCCGATGACTTTTTCTGCTTGAACTATTACATATGTAACCATCTTTCAGAGATTGAATAATCTGATTATATTTGCTTAATTGACCAAGCCGTACACAAACTTCTCTCCATATTTATATCCCTGTCCCTAACCAGCTGTAGCAGAAGAGACCTGGCTTCGAACTCAATATTTGAACCCAGCAGGGAACGGAAAGAAAATGACTTGGCTGAAGAGAAAGAAAGAAAAAAAGGGAGGACAGAAATCCGTGGAGATATGTCTGTTCAATTCTGTCTAAACCCCATCTGATCTAATTGAAGTAACAATTTCAGGAATATTACCACAGATTTCCGAGAATTTTCTGGATTTTAGAAGTATCATACAAAAATTAGAACTACACAAATTTTCAGCTTGACTTGAAAGACAAGCATACAAAGCATAAGTGCAGCATATTAAATAAAGAGCCAAAGGGGACACAATGCATTACGGTGGATGTACACAGTTTCTTTCTTTTCTTCCATTTTCTTCGATAAGTACAACTGACGTACACATCTATTGTAGTAATGCTACAATCCACATTTCTTTTACATTGGAGATAGCATTTCCATAGCCAAATAAGTGAACTAGATGGTCTGGGAAAATTCTCATTCCTAGCCAGCAAAAAAGTCAATTTCTAAAACCTTTGCTAGCTGAGTCCGCAGAACTTCCCAAGACTTCTCACCAAATACATTTCCTTCAATTCGTTTAGATGATCATTCAAAAAGGTAAAGAGTTCCTAAGCCTTCTCATCTGTGATAATGTACTGTCAGCCAAAAATCACCATAACAATTTAATAACCACATCCAGCGAGTAGAGGAGGAAGGCGAATAGAGAAAAACAATCTGCAAGTACAAATATTCGAATAGAAAATGCATCTTGCCAGAATGACCCCGAGGCAGTTCAGCACTTTATATTGAACATCAATTTATGTAAAGAAAGAAGAAATAGAGATAAAATAATGGAAAGTGACCGACCATTATGGTTGTGAAGAAGTGATTTCAATAGATGCTCAAGTGGATATAGCAATCAAGCGAAGTAGTAAAAAAGAAGTAATGTGGCCGTCCCTAAGTTTATCGAAAATAAGGCTTGGTTTGTTTTGTTGTTTTAGTTGATAATTACATTTCGAACAAATAAGACAAGATGCGAGTTTGCTGTACTTCGGTAAAAAATAAGATTTTACCAGCATAATTGCTTCCTTCAGCTTTGAATGAAGATGAGATCCAGAATCTTTGACACTTTTAGGAGGCCATATCTGCAACCAGCAAAGTGTTACTCGTGAATATGAAACAAAAACAGGCAAAACAGGTTCTAAATGTGTTTGTGATAATAAATATGTACGCATCCACAGAAACTCTGATCTCACACTTTATGTCAGAAAGTTCTTAGCCACTATATGTGAGCATGTTCTAATGCCATAAGACTATTCAAAGCTTACTGATATATACACGTTTTATATCTATAAGGAAAAACCATAACCTTATAGTAATAAATCAAGCCAAGTAGAGAGTGAATATACGAAAGATGAAA
Source organism: Fraxinus greggii (assembly GCA_903798315.1). NCBI lineage: Eukaryota > Viridiplantae > Streptophyta > Magnoliopsida > Lamiales > Oleaceae > Fraxinus > Fraxinus greggii. The sequence continues at coordinate 15,804 of CAIGRK010146356.1, forward strand.
GAAAGCCAAATTGAAAGGCACTGTTCATTTTCAATTATCCAAGGTCTTGGATTTGTTGCAAAGTTGTGATTTAACTATATCCAACAATTATATGACAAATTGTTTTCAATTAGTTTTTCCTTAATTCTGATGGTTCTTAATTTTGGCTATACATTAAAAATCTGGTTTTGCTTCTCTTTAGTCGTTGGTAATGAAGGTACTATCTCCTGGAGGAAGCTCTGATTGATACCATCAATCTCTTACAGAGTTCTGTGTTGATCTGCTGAAGAGAGCTCTGTATTGTCCAGCGAAGGGTAGCTTTATTTGATGTGACCAATTATCTAAATGGAGCTCCCTATTCATACCCAGATGGGGACCCTGTATCAATCACATTCTCTGTCTTGGGTAAACTCCATTTTGATGTTATATTCTCCCTGAAAAGGGACTATCTGTAATGTTGTAAAGTCCTGAATAGGAGTTCTGTGCGATCAATTTCCAAACAAAAAATCCTAAAGATATATCTACAACTTGATTGTTGAAGTTAAATTTTCTTTAGATGGTCATTTAGCATAGTTCAGCATTGGATTTCTGGTGCTCAAGTTTTTAAGACTATTTTGAAATATGGATCTCTGATCATCACAAATTTGTAGGTCTTAACAAGGTTGAATATCAAATTCTGATAATTTATTGATCATCTGTTGCCATAATTAAATCATGGAAGTTCGTTAGGCATATAATCCTTGTTTAATTCAGTTAAACGAGAATAATAACAACTGGGGGTGGCGGTGGGGATGTTATTCAGCTCCTCTTAAGCTCTTTACATCTTTCTTTCAATATATCCAAGGTCCTAGCTTGTCAGCTGAATTTGGTAGATTGCTTGTGCTAGCTTGGCAATGCAAGAGCCATCGGTCTGTTTCAATATGTTATAGGAAGACAAGGTTAAGGTATTTGACTTAAGATAAGTTGGGATTTCACTTTTAATGGATATATGGACTATTTGACTTATTCTCAAGAATAGTTAGGCTTGTAAGTATGGATTTCGGAAATGACAGCTTATCTTCTCATATTTGTTTTAGAACAAAGTGTATTGAATTCAGAGGCTAGTAATCAAAACAACACCTATACTATTCTCATACGACGAGGCCTGATTTCAAAAATACATACCCAATCTACAAGGATAGCTTTGTCCATTCATGCATCCCAATTCTGAGATCTCAGGATCTCAGGAGTCTTCATTAATATTTCCCAATCAGGTCTTATTATGGAAATTTTAACCATAATCGTAGAAACAATTCATGGTTTTCTAGCACTGCTTTGGGAAACTGATTAAGCCTTCTCTACATTTAGCAATCAAGATTCAAGACTCTCCACTTCTGTCATTTCCTAACCAACTGCAGACACCGTTTAAACCTCAACCTTCTGAGTGAATTATATCGAGGTCACAGCATGTACAGTATTATAATAAGTTGTGCAAGAAGATACTATTATTTCGTTTTACATTCTCAAGAAAACCAGGCTCTTCAGTGTACTTCATCAGCTTCAGCTTTGTGTAAAGAGCCACAAGTTTCATTTTATGTGTTCCCAAGATCAAAGATTTGAAAAGTTTGCTATTATTTTCTTTTATAACCTTGACATTTCAAATACATATAAAATTTAAATATGAAGCCTCCACTTGGAAAGAATTTATAAATGGTTTAATTTATAAATAGATTAAAAGTGGTGGATAAGTGGATTGTTCTAGTGGGTCCATTGGAATGTGTGGTTAAAAATGAAATTTGACCATTTATAAATTGATTTATAAGTTTGCCAAAAGGAGGCTAAAATGTTCCAGAGGACATTTGTACTGCAAGTTAAAATGTTTCCATGACATATTCGTTTGCCTACTGAACAATAGACGTTGGCTACAGAAATTGAATAACTTTTTGAAAGTAGAACATACCGAAGTAGAACAGACTGGACAGACATATCCAGCGGGAGCGGTTTGAGGAGGGAAACTTTTAATATGTGAAACCAAACAATTTGTGTGGATAACATCTGCAAAAAGAAAAAAAAAAAAGGAATTAGATATGCAGGATGAACTATGATCAATACTCGCACTCCTCGATCTATTCAATGCTCTGGAGAGAGAGAGAGAGAGAGATGATTGATCACGACTATTTCCAATATTCAAAACATGTTAAAGATGTGCAAGCACAAATACGTACGCAAGCAACCCAATCGCGTAGTCTGAGGATCGGTTCCCTCTTCAAGCACAGCTTGACAATGGCGACATTTAGTAGGCCAATCATATTCTCCGTCAATTACCCACTCTGAGTATGTTCGTACCTATAATGCAAGAACAATTCTATTTCAACAAATCCAGACTACTGTGTGTGAAGTTTGTGAATATAAATTATAGTAAACTGTACCACACAAATTTGGTGCTCTGGAAAGCATATGCATTGCCCACAAACTGGGACCTTGTGCACGAAACAGTATAGTTTGGTGGCCTGTAACACAAACCATATATAACATTTACTCGTGTTTCCAAGGGAATCCGATCCAATAATCATCTCCCAACCACAAATTGCACAAATTATCAAGCAAATAAATATCAGAATTCAGAAAAATAATCCAATTGACTAACTTAACACCGAATAACAAACAATAGTTATTGTTGGAGATGTCTCTAATAGTATATAACAGCGACTTCGATCTGATCTAGAAATTAACGAAGTGCAGATTCAAGTGTGAATTAAATCAAATACGCAACCTTCGAAAATGCAATCAGCTAGGAGCAACAAAAACTTCATATCAAATAAAAGAAAATCAAAATTACACAAATCAATTGCTACATATGTACATATAAATGCATAAAAGAGTTATGTACATCTCGTCATACCTTGCGGCATTTACAGACCACCATTGTATGGACTGGATGGAAAAACAGAAAAAACTTGAGATCGAGATTTTCAAGATGAAATTTGGTTTGATTTAATAGGGTTTTACCTGAGGTGGATTAAATTAATAATTACTGAATTTAATTCGGTGATGTTGGTAAACTTAACAGCGTCAATTAATGTTTGGGAAAATTTCCTATTATTAAAGTATCACTCGTTTAAAAAATAAGAAAATGTCTAAAATTTCACAAATAAGATATTAAATAATTTTTTTATGAAATAATTAATTAAAAAATATTTTATAAATTACATATATTAAGTTCACAATTCTATATAATTTGATCACAATTATCAAATTAATTGGTTACGTATTAATTTTTAGTCACAAATCAAAAATTTTATAGGTTACAAATAATTTCACGATCACAAATAAAAAATTTTATATGTTTCAATTTGTTCATCGATCACAAATCAAAAAATTTATAGGTCACAATTTATTTATCAATCACAAATTATAAATTTTATAAGTTACAACTTATTACAGGATCATAAATTATCAAATTATTGGTCACAAATTAATAATTTTTAGGTCACGCATTATTTATTGATAATAATTTATCTATTTTATTGTCACATATTGCTTATTGGTCACACATTAACTAATTTATTGGTCACAATCAACAATATAATCTGTGACACCACTGCCTCCAACACCATTGCCACCGCAGCCAGATTCACCAACAGCATCACTCAACAGCAACACCAACACCGCCAACATAACCACCACCACCCTTCACGACAATCGCGACTGCAGCGACCATCGCCAGCATATGCATCATCACCTGCACTACCACCATAACCACTATCAACACAACTTAACAGCGTCACAATCCCATGGACGGCGGCCTCCTTAGAACCTCCTACAAACAACTCCCGGTCAATTTCCTTGAGCCTGAAACATCAACCACACCTCCATTTCTGGTTTAATTTCGTTCCTAACATCTTCCACCACTGCTATCATCAGATCCAACAAAACCACTATGTCGTCGCCGCCACCACGACACTACCATATATACGCACCACTGCCACCTCTATGCTACCAACACCAACACAAACCACAACAACCAAACCTAATTTCTCAGGCGCATCATCTAGAACTGTTGCTGCAAAGAGTAGCGTCTCAATGTTGGATCTGCTATCGCAAAGGAGTTCTATGTTGTTGCGAAAAGCCTGAAAATCGGGAGAGTCAGATAGAGTATCGTCGATAGAGAGAAAGGTAACGCTTCACTGTTGTAAAAATCAAGAGAGGGAGATTGGGAGAGTGTCACCATTAGAGAGAAAGTAAGAGACACGAGGATAGAGAGAGAGAGTAAAGAGAGAAGACAGAAAAAATGAGATAGATATAAGGTTTTGAAATCGAGGTGGGGTGGACGGTGTAAGGATTATTTAAATTAATTTAATTGTGTATAAATTATTAACATTTAAAAGCTTGATTATTAATAGATAAAATTTTTTTTATAAATCTTAATTTTGAAATGGAAAATTTAAAATTCTGGTGTACTGTAATTTTCACTTTCTCTTTTTGTTGGATACTTTGAATTTGGGTTTTATGATCCACTGTGGACATATAGAAAAGTGCTGCCCACATACGGATTGGGTCAAATTCGACCCGAGTCCAAATTGTCCCATTGTGTAATATTAATCTTAGAAATTGAATAATAATTCATATTTGAACACTGTTAAAATAAGATATTAATTTCTCAATAAAGTATATCAAATTTTTAACTCTTTCTCAATTATGCCCTCATCTTAACGAACATTAATCTAATATTTGATTTCGAATTTGAGACAAAACAATAGATATATTTTTTTTCATAAAATTTATGAAAAAGATTGTTAATCTTTTGACGATTTAGATTAGGATAAATACATCAATTCTGCTATGTCGCCTGGGAGGACTCCCTGACAGACCCCTCACAATAGGAGGGGACGTGATTTTTTTCTTTTTTCCTTTTTTTTTTGTTTTTTTATTCACATAGATGATCCCACTATCATAAGAGTATATCAGTAAGGATGTCAATTTTTTCTGGCAAAGAAGTTTAATTTTAAATACATTGCTCGGATTGTTGGATTAAATTATTTATTTTGAAATGCTTATTGTTTGATAGGAGAATCTAGCAAGCAAACAATCCTA
>CAIGRK010146425.1:0-10022 GCA_903798315.1 Fraxinus greggii
TACTTTTCAAAATCTTGCTCTATATCCTAACAAGATGCTAATGCTCCCTCTATCTTCAATAATGTTTTTAAGATTAAATAGGATTTCAACTTTGTGAGTTTGCTCAATTGGTTAGGCCTCAAGTTTGCTTCCTAATGGTCAGTTCGAGTCCCCTCATGGCATTTGAGGTGAGTACTATACCGTAAACTTTAGGGTCTCGTGGGATTAGTCGAGGTGGAAGAAAGTTGGCCCGGACATCCACAGTTATTAAAAAAAAACAAAAAAAACAGAGAAGATAAAATAGGATTTCATTTATGTATTAGCATGAGGCATTAACTTGACCTTTTTAAAAATCATAGACAGTTTCATACATTAAGGGCTGTAATGCTCTAAAGGCAATAGGTTGGCTGCCCAAATACTCAGTTTAACAGGTTGAGGACCTAATTATCTACAGTGCATAGGTTAGGGACCTATTGTGCAATTTCCATTTTAAACAAGAAGGTGACAAATTCGCATCCTTACCAACTCAAATGCCAAGATGAGTAGAATAAAAATAACACACTTTTGACTTTTTCCAATCTCTTTTACCTTATTCTTTCAAAATTTAAAAAGAAAAAGAAAAAGCAAACTACATTTTTAATTATGCACGGGTTTGACCTTTATATGGGTTAATTGCTCCAAAAATAATATAAACTACAAATCATAGAATTTGTATTGTTTTTCCGCCTATTAATTACAGAGCAAAACACCATATTTTTAACAAGGAATATACTCATTATACATCACCCTTTACATAATTTTTTTTATGGATTGATAAGATGTCAAAAAAAAAGTAATGAAGATTTTTTTTTCTCACTTGGTTGATGAGATTTTGACCCAATGAAAATTTGACACATTATATATTGATAAACAAATCTGTAAATTGTGATGTTCATGTAACACAACCATTTTAGTAATTAATCATTTAGCGAATTGTTAAGATCCTTAAACCAGTTATTATGTTCACATTGCCACCATACTTAATGAAAAAGAACCAGAAACAGGGAAAAAATGAAGATAATGAATTCAGGTAACCAATTTGAGATATATTTCGCCAAATAAACGAATGCTTGTAATAATAGTACACACGATAAAACTTCTAGTGATACTTAGAAGTAGACCATAGAAGAGTATAAACCTTGTGAAGTAAATTAAATTACATGATCATCTCTTTTTTCCTAATGAGCTTCGACGTTCAGCTTCTTTCTCAGCAACTAGTACATAAAACTCTGGTCCCAGCATCTCGTGTACATCCAGACTCAAAGACGTGCTCAGGTTTACTATTGCCGTGATTACTTCCACAGTAATCAGTAAGCCTAAGGTAGAAAGTACTCGGATGGCATTTGCAGTCCTGCATATGTTTTGCCTAGTTTCAAGTGGAGTACAAGTCTCAACTTCATCAGCGCTCATTGAATTTTCTGAATCTGCATTTTGTTGCTCAGATTTGTTTGATTGGTCCTCTACTAACATGGGATCTTTCACTTCAACATGTTCACCAACCCAAACATAGCCATTGCAACCAAGAATCAAGTCAATGCCATATTGCTCTAAATGGTGGAAATGCTGCTTGCGCTTCTTCACCAGATACGGGGGAATTGTAAGCAATTGACCCCTTTCAAGCTGTTAAAAGAGAAAAATGTGTTGTTGATTAGTCTCAAACCGCTTGTGGTAGAGTTAATGGGACTAGTTAGATTCAGTAAAGATCAAATACTTTTACACTCAGAGAGGTGTCAGCAACCCACATTCTCTCTAGCAAACATATAAATAAATTCATGAGCAAATTTCTTGACAATGCATATGCTCTTACAGAGTACACGACATCCCTTCTCTTGCTTCTCTAATGTAATAGATCCTACAAGAATTAAGAGCGTATATTTTATAAATGAAATGACATAAACGCACCTTTCCATACTTCTGGCTTCTTGCTTGCAGGTGTAGACAACCATCATGCTGGAAACCACGTACTTCAGCCTGAATCAATACATTCTCTATTATCAATTTTCTTTCCTTTGCCGCACTTTTGGAACAAGTAAGACAATTATATACTCAATTAAGAACATAGAAAATTATGGTACATTGTATGAATGAGAAAGGGCAAACTGAGCCAGTCCACCTGAAGGGATTGCATGCATTAAGAGCATAATAAACTATATAAACTGTCTCTATTGACCAACCAAAAGGGGTTGGACTGCAACCAGAATGGTTAACAAATTAGAAGAGAAAGCTAGCTTACACAGATGACATCATTTTCTTCAAATAAACTGCGCATGTTAAGCTCATCAATTGCAGTTCGTCGCCTCTGGAAAGCAGCGGGATTAATTAGAGCACGAATCAATTTAGAACATACATCTTATTTTATCCAACATCAATATATTAACCTAGTGACAATGAATTTCAAGCAGGAGATATGCAAGCAAGCAATCCCACATGTATTAAACAAGATTGCATTCAAAGTCGTAGCAACAATAATAGTAAGAACAACTTTAGTTCAATGATCAACCATTAGACTAGTGGAGTGAGTGTACACAAAAAGGTTCTCATAGTAGGATCTGCAATCCCCATCAACCCCGGCATTAGTAGGTCTTACAACTGAATTTTCCTAATCGAGGTGCTAGCCTTACTCTACATTCCCAGGATCATCAGTATTATCCAATTCCAACAACATACATCCATTGTCCAAACTATGATTAACATCTTATATACCTCTAGGCAATAGTTAAGAAAATAACCTAAAAGTAACAAGAGAGAAATCACTAAGATACTGAATGAGCTTAATCTGTTAAGCGCATTTCATATGTGGAAATCACACAAATATATTCTTGCTCCAAAACAAAAATTGAAAGTAACATTGGCTAAACAAGAGGTTAAGATCCATCTACTCTCAATTTCTAACTTGGAAACTCATCATGGGATGCTAAGTTAGGTAGTAACTAAACTTTCACAGAATACCATATAGTCCACTTACTAGTTCTAATAGTTCTTCACAGGTTGGCCACTACAGTTAAAATCGAAAGATTTTTGAAAGATACCTGGATGCCATCGGGTAAGTTCATAGAAGAAAGCATCAAAACTGCATCCTGGCTGAAGTTGATCTCCAATCTCCAGCGCTTTGGAGCAACCTTAACAAAAAGAGAAAAACCCAAGTTCTAAACTTTGCAAATAAAGAAAAAACTTTGGCAAAAAAAAGATGGTGAAAATACATATCTTGCAAACTTTATTACTATATGAAGACAATTACACATAACGCCAATGCAACTTCAGCAATTATGTTAAGGCAATTATGTTAAGGCTTAACATTAAAGAACTAGAAAAAATGGAAAAGGCAAAAGAGAAATTGATAGAGAAATGCGAAATGGGAAGATAATAAGGACCCTTTCTTTTTCACATTTCAGGAAACAAGATAGATTTCGTTGCATTGGGTAGAGTAATAGATTAAAAATTATGGGACTTCTTCTTTCACCTCAATAACTCGGCCAACTATGATATCACCAATATCAGGCTTGTACCTATAACACAAAATAAATCTTAATTTCCAGAAAATAAATTAATTTCACAAAATTAATAAACTGAAAATTAGCTATAATATGAAAAAAATAACAATAAAAAAAAAATAACCTGGCCCTCAAAGCCCGCACATAGACGAGCTTATTTATGCGCTCCACAACTCCGCACAGTGTCGCCACCACACGTCCTTCCAACTCTGTTGTCCCATGTCCCCTTAAATCCAAAAGATCAAAATTAAGGTTCACTAAAATTCAACTTTCTACATAAATATTAGAAAAAGAAACAGGAAACGACGACTTTGTGTGCATTTGTGAGCATACTTCAGAATGGCATCTTCGCAGTCGACGGAAATGTTGTCGGCGACGGTGACGGAGGCATCGGAGTTGGATTTGGATGAAAGAGATTCCAACTGCTCTAATGCTCTCTCTAGTCTCAGTTTCTGGGTTTTGTTCAATGACAATTGCAAGCCTCTCATTGGACACTGTTTGTATGGAAAAGAGAGTATTTGAATCGATAAACTCTAGTAAAACCCCAACTATAAAGTATACAATCTATACTTCAGAAGAACCCTAAAACCTTTTCCTATCTCACCCATTTCTCCAATTATTAGCAAGAATAGCATCACTTAAAGAACAATTATAGTTCAAGCATACCAAGCTTTTGACGTTTTTCTAATTAACAATTTGTTTGCTACGATGCTTTTAATATAACTTTCTACTTGTGCCACATAAAACTGAGAACTGGGAAAGTAAGTAATTAACAAATGTTAAGATTAAGCCTTCTCCATTATTTTCAAAATACATTTTTCTCTCTCTTCTTTTTAACCACACATTCTTTAATAAAATAATCTTATACACAAACTCAAAACTTCTCCTTATGTTTTAACCACGCATTTTTCATCGGTCTATTATTCCAAAATGCATTCTTAGAAAAAAAGGGCCTCAAACAGGCACTAAAAATATAGAGCTCTATGATAAGTGGAGGTGGCGCCAATGATCGGAAGGAACACGGCCCAGAGAAGGCAAGGACCAGTCTGTTTGAAACCGTTTCTCAGTCCATATTTGCCAGTTTTGAGAAACCAATCAGGTAGAACGCAAAGGAAATGTCATAGAACTATAAAGTTGTGTATATTAGGCCCTCCCCATCATTCTATTTATGATTGCTAATTCCAAAAGTAGCAACAAAAAAATAATAACTAAATAAAAATTGTGACTGCAAATTCAAAGATTCTAAATGCACAAAAGTAAATATCAATAAATAACCACATTCATTGGGCAGACATAACCCCTCTTTGGTGCCACAGAATCTCAAATTTGTAATTGAGAATTTGCCACAGTTTGTAAAATGCTCAAGGCATTTAGTGAGAACAGATTTAAAACAATAAAGGAACAATCACCAACTGCATGCTACAATTTCTAATTTATTCTTCTAATTTTGTTCTAGAAACTATATAAGATGATAACCGATTTGAATTAGAAAAATGTTCTTAAACCCTAAATACTATTTTTCCAATTCAATTCTTCAAAAAAATCATTAAGCTAGAAACAGACAAAAACGTTTACTAAACAAGACGTGCCGTCCAATTCATTCACGAACACCCTTATTTTCATTTTCAATATATTGAATGAAATTGTTATGGTAAACGTTGTGTTCATCCACCTTCCAAAGTATGCTAGAAAAAACCAACTGTAATGAAAAACATAACTTAAGAATCAAATAGCAAAAATGAAACACGGTCTAAGCTCATTGGAGTACCTGCTTATGTCGGAATCCAGACCGTTTCAGAAACAAAGAGGGAGAGAGAGGTTCTTGAAATTCTGATTCTTTTTATTTTCGTTAGGGTTTTATAGAGAGTACTGCGACGTTAAAATCAGATTTTTAAATAAAATTGATTGGAAGTATGTGATTGAAAATTGGCAGGACATAATACGGTTAAAATTGATTGTTAACTTTAATTTAGATTAAAGAACACATTATTTTTTTTATTCTCATTTTTCTACTTATTTTAAACCACACATTCTTCAATAAGAGTGTATTTGAGCCGCATTATTTTGAAAGAATGTATTTTGGAATAATAGATTGATGGAGAATGTGTAGAAGTTATTGATGTAATGAAAAATATTATGTTATTAAAGAATGTGTGGTTGAAAATGAGTAGAAGAATGAAAATGAAAAAATTAATGTGCTCAAACAGGGGCTTAAGTAATATTTTCCATCACATCAATAACTTCTCCTTTTTTTCAATCACACATTCTCCATCAATCTACTATTCCAGAATACATTATTCCAAAATAATGTGGCTCAAACACATCCTAAAATTTGAATTTTAATCGGTATTCTTTGTTTGACCAACTTCAAAATATATTTTTTTTGTTTTTTTCGAATTCATTTTCAACCATATATTTCTACAACAAAATTTTTTGCACATATTTAAATTTTTTTGCTTACTTTTTAACTACGTATTCTCAAAAAAATCACTATTTGAAAACTTATTTTTTCCATAAAAAATCCATTTTAATGGTTGTTAAACATAGGCTAAAATAAATTTATCTATTTGTGATATATTACACAAAATAATAACAAAAATTTGAGATTAAATACATGAATTATCATTTCTAATTTTTTTCAAGGGCGTGTTTGGTAGAGATTAAAATTGGATTAAAATTGAAAAACTAGTTATTATTGTTGACTTTTATTAGACGAGTGAGACCCAATAACGGATATATTTTCAATTAAAATTGGATTGAAATACTATCTCTCGAAATACATAAATCTTTTTCATTATATAAATGTGACAAATTAAAACATGCAATAGAGATATAGAATACGAGTATGTCTGAATCACCACTTGCCTTTTCGAATTTTTTCACTGAATGTTAATAAAAAGGATAATAAAGTACAAAAAAATTGAGCTTATACAAGCTCGACAGCTCTAATTTAAGGCTGTCAATTTGAATCAAGAAATTCGAACTTCCCAGTGCCCCATCTCAATTGAGGGACACAATGATTTGGGGACGATATATGGACATGAAATCCCCTCCGCCTAGAGAGTATAGTTACGTTATTTAAAAATAAAAAATAAAAAAGAAAGAAAGAAGAAGAAGAAGAAGTACAAAAGTTTTTAAAATCACCTTATCACAAACACGAATGTATTACTCAAGCCATCAGTCCAATTCTCAGAATAGAGCGGTGTCTTGTGCTTGTTGCCATCCCTACCTCAATCCAAGCCTCACTCTCTCACAATATTCTTTTCAATTGACTAAGAAAACTAATTAATTCCCGACATAAGCCTCTCAAATACTTTTTAGGAAATTGAAAATTTGAATTTTGTTAATAAAAAATAATTTTAAAAATTATGTGTTTGTCAAAATAAGTAATATAAAGTAAATGAGTAACCCCCTGTTTGGACGACATTCTTCGAAAATAAAAATTAATAATTCGAACATTATACCACTTTGGTAGCATGTTTGACTTGTTATCTGCATTCAATTAAAAATTTTGGTGAAAAAACCATAATGCCCCTAACTTGTTTGGACGCATTCTTTCATAAATTGGACAACTTTGACATTTCAAACTAAAAAAAGACGGCTGACATTCATTTTTCAAATATTGCGGCTGGATCACTGTTCACCTTACTGTTTCAACGATTATATTTTCCATTAAAATGTGGAATTAATGGCTCCCATACAGGCTCTAAGTTTTTGAATAAATAACTTCTTATTGACAAAAGTCAATTTAAGTCATTAATTTCAAAAGTAATTTTAACTTAAAAGATAGAAAAGGTAAGTTGTGGGCTGGTTTGACTATCCTTAAAAGTATTACTTATAACTAATCTTTATTATCATTACAACTTTCTTGAATACGTACACAAGTTTTATTTTATATAATTTCACATGGATAAATTATCTACTCATAAGTTGATTTCAAATGACTACAAATAGTGAATTTTTTTTTTTTTTTGGGTGCAATATTCATGCCAAGTAGTACTTTTTCAAACTTGACAATCACTTCAAACGTAAGTTTCAAATTATTTTTCGATGTTTTAAACATAATACTAAAATATTGAAGCTCGCTTGTAGCTTATACTTAAAAGCATGAATTATTCTCCAAGATTTTGGACATAACTTTAAAGTATCGAAACCCGTCGGCAACTTGTACATATAAAAGCATGACTACCCTTTATGATTAAGATATGATAAAAATTCTTGTTAATACATACCGATTATGAAGTTACATTTGTATAAGTAAATACTTCTGAAAAATGGGGTATCGATAAATTCATTAGAGAAAAAGAGGCAAGTCTTAAATCTACGGAGACAAAACAATTTCAGTCCCAAAAATGGGTCCGTTTTGATTTTCGTATATCCTATTTACTTCTTGTCATGTAATAGACAAAACTTCCTTAACATTTGTAATTTTCTATTTGTTAATATATTTATTTAGAATATTTGCATTAATGCATTGTGTTGTGTTCCTTAATAAGGAAATGGTCCGAGGTTTTTTCTGTTCCCCACAATTTCCCCAATTTTTGTCCAGTAATTTGCAACCTCTCCTCCTCCAATGGCTGCTGCTGTTTTTTTCCCTTATTTTTCTCATTGTAAATAATTTCATTGAGCCAGGATGGCCTTCTTCTGGAGCTTTTCTTCTGTTCCATTTCTTGGCCTCCTGTCTCTCTTCGTCACCACCACCCTTCAGCCGCCCTCGGGCGCCACCGCCACCAGCCTCCGCTTTCGAAAGCCGTCCACCACCGTGGTCGATGTCCCCGTGTTCCGAGAGGCCCCGGCATTTCGAAATGGTGAGACTTGCGGATCTCCCTCCATAGACCACATTCATGTTGCAATGACACTTGATGCAAGTTATTTGAGAGGCACAATGGCTGCTGTTTTATCGATCTTGCAGCATTCTACTTGCCCTGAAAATGTTGTATTCCACTTTCTTTATTTGAGAAATGAATCCGAGGTTTTTTCGAGCATCAAATCGACTTTCCCTTATCTCAACTTCAACGCTTATCGTTTTGATTCAAGAAGGGTGCTCGGTTTAATTTCGAAGTCGATTCGCCAAGCTTTAGATCAACCTTTGAACTATGCAAGAATTTATCTAGCAGACATATTGCCGGTCAATATTAAGCGCTTGATTTATCTGGATTCAGATCTTGTTATGGTGGACGATATAGTGAAATTATGGGGTGTTGATTTGAATGACAGAGTATTGGCTGCACCAGAGTATTGTCATGCAAATTTCACTAATTATTTCACTAACGCCTTTTGGTCTGACCCCGTCTTGTCAAGAACGTTTGAAGGGCGAAAACCGTGCTATTTCAATACCGGTGTGATGATCGTGGACATGGATAAGTGGAGACAGGGGAAATTTACGCGAAAAGTCGAGTATTGGATGGTTGTGCAGAAGCAAAAAAGGATATATCAGTTGGGTTCATTGCCACCATTTTTGCTTGTACTTGCTGGTAATATAGAGCCAGTTCATCATAGATGGAATCAGCATGGATTGGGGGGAGATAACGTTGAAGGAAAATGTAGAAGTTTGCATCCTGGCCCGATTAGCCTACTCCATTGGAGTGGCAAAGGGAAGCCATGGTTGAGGCTCGACTCGAGAAAACCTTGCAATGTTGATCATTTGTGGGCTCCTTATGATCTCTATCGTCCATCAAAACATTCGTTTGAAGAATGACGATAATCATAGCATGTTTGGCTTTGCTTAAAAGTCAAAAGAAGAAGGAAAGAAGTATTGTCTTTGTCTCTTTTAAGCAGGGCCAAACATGCAAACTTGGGGAATTTGAAATCGAGAGCAGGGGATGATATATGGTGACATATTAGGGGGACAGAAAGCACATACACTTTCACTTAGAAAAGAAGTTTGAGAAAAATGAAAAAAACGAAGGGAAAATGTTACGAATTTACGATTTTTTTTTTTTTTACTACAAAATAGAGAAGGAAAAATGTTTTGTTTTGAGGAAGACAATGGAGGATGTGCAGAAATGTCAATTTCTTTCCAGAGGCAAAAGATGGAAGCATTTTGATTATTATCATTTGACAAACAGATAATTCATGAACCTCTGATTATGTAGTAAATATATTTTTATTTATTGTCTTAAAAATGTTAAATTTGTTGTATATTATTGCCGATTACATGTGCTATCATACTTAAATTTTATACTATGTCAACGTTTGGTGGGAATTGAAATCAATTTTTTAGTAAGTTTAGATAAAAGTTGATGAAATGTGTGGTTGAAAAGTTATGGATCCAATTGAATGCGTGGTTAAAATTAATTGTTGACTTTGATTTAAATTATAATTTTGATATTATTCCCCACCAAATAAGGGCTATTTTTTTTTTTTTTACCTTGTTGATATCATCCCTACACCCTTCTGAATTATATAATTTATTTTGTTCATCTATTAATTTATGACATGTTTGATAAATATTCTTTAAAATGCATTTTCAATCATATTTTTTAAATAAAATAAGTTTGCATATGAACTCAT
>CAIGRK010146430.1:0-10280 GCA_903798315.1 Fraxinus greggii
TTATTTAATGTGTTAATTGTATGATGATCATTTTGCCCTTTTTAATTGGATTAAAATTGGGCAAATTTTGATTTTTCAGGTTGATTAACGGTCAATTGGATCGAATCTTTCCACATGGGCCTCCGACGCATATTTTTAAAAGATTTGGGATCTCTGTTGATACAAATTAAAGATTAGGATAAAATGCACAAAAATATGAAAGGTTTGGGATGTGCTATCCCTAGATAGTTCTCTACCCACCGTCCCCGGCGACACTCAGAGCCGCCCCAAAATTTCCACCGTAGACACGAGATTTCCATTTCTACTATCGAACATTTTCCTCTTTTAAGGTTACGTATCTTTCCATAAATAATTTTATTCTTTACAGTTAGTGCTAATCTTGTGCAAGTTTCCGAAAATTTCAAAATTTAATTCAGACCTAATTTTATGTTTTTCGTAATTTATTTCGTGAATGGATTAATTAATTCATGCGTGTACGAATCATGTAATTTTTTGCTTATGCAGCCTTTGTCGAAATGGCGACCGAAGGATTGACTGAGGAAATCCGTCTGGAGGACGGAAAGGCCGAGCACGCGAATGATAGTAACGAAGCAAACGGGAAGGCTGTACACGAAGAGGTTGAGGATAAAATTGATGACCTTACAGTGGATGACCAACAAGGTATTTTTTGGATGTAGAATACTGGTTTTTGAGTTTGTTAAGGGGAAAATGGGATCAAGCTCGTACCCTTTTTTGTGCATGGCGAAGTTGACATGCAATTTATTTAAGAAAAAGAAGAGTTTTTACGTGTGTTGGAAAGTTAACTGATTTTAGTAGGACTTGGAAAGGACAATGATTAATTAAGAAGGCCCAAACTAAGAAAACAATATGATAATATGAGACCCAGTACTGATAAAGTAATTGTCAATCTTAAATTTATTCAAATTTACAATGAAATACCTGAACTTGATTATTTGTTAAAGATTCTAATTGATGCCACTGCATTCTGCTCTATTTAGGAGCTATGTGGTTTGACAAAATGAACATAAGCAATGCATGTAATTTCTCTATCATTTTCTACAGAAAGTTCATTTTCATTGTATTTTATATTTAAATTTTTATCCTACAATGTTAGTCCCGGTATTAATAAATTAAATTAGTTAAAGAATTAATATTTTACATGTTGAATTTCTTGATTTGACGTTTCACATGCAGTATGAAGGTTGCAGGGTTGAGTTTGAGTACTGTGAAATGGTTTATGCTTCTAACATAAAACTCAGCCTTTTATCTTAGGCTTTCTGCTGTTAATATTTGAACAGGAAGTTTGGAGAGGGAAAAAGAAAACTTCTTTTCTAAGGACCATGAATATCCCTCTGAGGCCATACTTAGAGATCATACCAATAACTTTTGGGACTGAATATTCAATACATATCAAAAATTATCACATCTGGTTTTGGCTTGTCACTGGACTACTACCTCTCTGTTCTGTAAAACCCTTCTTTCTCCAGATATGTAGTCAATGATAGTTTCCCCATGCAGAGGGATTGGTTTTCAAGCTTTGTTAGGTAGGTTCATGTTTTATTTGTGAGATGGTGGTCGTGGTTGTAGAAGAGATCTTATGACTTGTCAGTTACTATAATAATGACTTAGAGAAGATTGTTTTGGGAACTCAAATATGTCTCTTTCAGAGAGTGTAAATGGTAGTGAATGTAAAAGTGCTGGCACGGGGAAACTCTCTGCTGCTCCATGTTAACTTTCCCCTTCGTGGAATATAGTGTAATCTTACCCTTGTTGTTCTCTCGTATTTTTCCTAATTTGCAAGAGTGACTCTTCTGATGGCTTATGTTAGATGGAAGCGGGAGTAGTAATCTCAATAATAGTCAGTTCTATTTTGGTGAAACATTCTTCTAAGTTCCTTTTTTCTAGTATATATAATCTCATTCTGTTGTGTTGAATCTCGTTTAACAAATGCCAAGAGAAAGACGGCATTTATCGTGGTGCAGATATCCCAACACTGGACCATCCACGATTGGGCAGTTGCCTGTAAAACTGTAGATTTTGAGGGTCATGTTTTGCATTCACGTTCATTTTATGTGATGTAATTTAATTTGTGCTATTGTGATATGCTGTTCAAGAACCTTGATGGTGTTTATATTGTCTTATTTTCAGTTTTTCTTAATGTTTTCAGATGTTCAAGGATTACTATGAATTCCAATAATTTATTATTAAAATTATTTCTTGGTCTTGACATCATTTTTTTAAGGTTTTGCTTTTGCTTTTGCTTTTTCTTTCTTTTTTGTTTTTTGTCTGACTCGTTAATTGCATGCATCTGGAATGTTCAGAAGCTACAAAAAAGAAGAAGAAGAAAAGTAAAAGCAAGTGAGACATACCTGCCTTGCCCTTCTCCTTATTTGAGACTTGAATTTAACTTACATCTGTCTGTTCTAATCTGCAGGAAGAAAAAAGGACCACCTCTGCAAACTGATCCTCCATCTATTCCCGTGATTGAACTTTTTCCATCTGGCGAGTTTCCAGAGGGTGAAATTCAACAATATGCAGACGAGTATGTTTATATAGTTTTCCTTTGTTGCTTGACAGGTCGTGGATATGATACATTCATCATTTTTTAAAAGAAGTACATAGCTTAGATATTTGACGGTGCTAGTCTTAGGTAGGTTGCATAAATCGAATGTAAAATAGAATGTATTGCAGAGAAACTAGTGGGTGCCAGGTTGACTTTTATTTCCTGTTTCAAATTCGCGTAGTATTGATATTCTTTTTTAGTTGGAGGCAATACTTTGAGGAGACGAAATAGTTGGAATGTCGAAAAGGAGCTGTTTTCAGCTTGTGTTATCATGTACGGGAGGGAAATGAGATATGGGCAATGAATATAAGGAGCTTTTGCTCTGCTAGCAACTACTTAATACTCTTTCAATCATGGAGAGAAGGTCTCTTAGCCCCTGTTTGGTTTTGATTAAAAAAAAAAAAAAAAATAGATCTTTAGTTTTGATAAAAGTTAATCAAATGTGCGGTTAAAAAATTGATAAAAGTTGTGGATCTCATAAAATATGTGGTTGAAAATGAATTTGAGAAAAAATAAATTTTAAGAAATGGAGGCCAAACAGGAGCTTAGGTTGGTCAAATAGGAGGAGCTGTGAAGGAGGTGACCGATCTACTTTTCTCATAGTTGTTTCAACAAGACTCGGGTTGGATTAATTTGGATGTGTTCTCTTGTTTATGCTGTTTTTATTTTTTTGGGTAAGGTCTTTACAGTTTTCTATGGCGTCATTTACCATTTGAGTGAAATACATCTCTTATTTTCTTTTGAAATCGTAAGATTTTTTTGTTTATGGTCTGTATAATCTCTCTTGTATAGTATTGCTGTAAATTTAAATGGTTATTTTATGAAATATGGTTCAACATAGTAACTTATGGAGGACCACATCTGAGGAAAAGAGGGAATTGGAGCGACTAGAAAAACCAATCTATAATTCTGTTCGCCAAGCAGCAGAGGTCCACCGTCAGGTTGCCATTTAGCTTTAAAATCCTTGAGTATGCTTATGTTTGCATCAGCATATAGTATGCTTGTTTGAGAAGTTCATTCTGGACTGTCATTGTACTGTTCTAATTTATGCATATCATTGTCAGGTTCGGAAGTACATTAAGCAAATTGTGAAGCCCGGAATGTTGATGACTGACCTGTGTGAGACCTTGGAGAACACAGTTCGTAAATTAATATCTGAGAACGGTCTACAGGCTGGTATTGCATTTCCTACAGGATGCTCGTTGAACTGGTATTGCTTAACTGCAAATGTGGCCCACTCATTTCATTTTGGCGATTTTGGATATAGCTAGTTTAGAAACCAATATACACCATTTTGATTTTTGAGGTTTTGAGTCTCTTTTCGATTCCATTGTCTCACTCCCTTCAGAATTCCAATCTGATCTGTCTGCTTCCTGCCTGTTCTTTGTTGCAGGGTAGCTGCCCATTGGACCCCGAATTCTGGGGATAAAACTGTCCTTCAGTATGATGATGTGATGAAACTGGACTTTGGAACTCACATTGATGGTAATATAGCTACTTATTTACTGGACTGCAGTCTCAAGGTTTCTGGAAGCCTCTTATGAGACCGTATTTTTATTTTCCCGTTTCTATTGTCGTATTATCTCAAACATTCAAATATTTGCAACACTTCATTTGCAGGGCATATAGTGGATTGTGCATTTACTGTGGCATTCAACCCCATGTTTAATCCACTGCTCGAGGCCTCGCGTGAAGCTACCAATACGGGAATCAAGGTGGGTTACTAAATTTATTTGCATAAGAACGACTTTTTAAGAACCGAAATTCAGACTGAAGTGTGAAATTATCTGGCTGAGACTTCTAGTGGACATGTGGGAGCAGTTGATGACAATTTCTTTTGAAACAGGAAGCTGGGATTGATGTGCGACTAGGCGACGTAGGTTCTGCAATCCAAGAGGTCATGGAGTCATATGAGGTTGAAATCAATGGAAAGTTGTTCCAAGGTATAGCCCTTGGATAAAATCAAATAGCTTTTATGAGATGCATTTCTGGTTGTTATGATGTTTTGCACATGATGCCCGTGCATGGGTGCTTCTTTCTTTCCTTTTTCTTTGAGGGGGGATGTGATCGTTGAATGGCGTTGTAGTTATTCAAGTTCATTTTACTGAATGTGTCTCCACAATTTCTCATGGCAAATAAGAGCTACAGGATATACGATGATGAATTTATCGCTATTCTAACTGCAAATTTGGTGTTTAATGCTTATCAAAATAATTGGATGTTTTTGTTAGGGCAGGCACTTTCACACTCTAAATAACTACTCTTCTATGGATAATGCACATCTAATCAGTCAAGTGGCGTTGTTATCCAAAAATATCTCTCTCCCTCTCTGTGTGCTATTCTTTTGTTGCTGTTATCAACTATGAAATTGAAATTTCCTGCTCACTAAAATGTCAGATCATTTGGATTTCAAGACGATCTTTCTTAAGTTTTGTTGTGGCAGATGGTGGTCATTTGTTGATATTGTCAGACTTTGACCCCAGTTTAAGTTCTATGATTTGGAGATCAATAAATGTTTTATCGTGCCAAAACTGAAGGCCTCCGTGGTCATTAGAATTTCAAAGCTAGTAAGAAACAAATTGATAACCAAATGTAGGAAATATTAATTGCTGACTGAAAATAAAAAATGTGATGCTTCCCTTCTTATGTTATCTTTTATGGTCTTGATAACATAGTAATGTTCTGTTATAGGATTTAGAAATGTTTTTAAGTTTTTAATGCCTTCATGTGATCAACTTACAAGCTCAACTAATTATCTGTTCTGGCAGTTAAAAGTATCCGAAATCTAAATGGGCATAGCATTGGACATTATCAAATCCATGCTGGGAAATCTGTTCCAATTGTGAAAAGAGGAGAGCAAACAAAAATGGAAGAAGGTGAATTTTATGCGATCGAGACCTTCGGATCCACAGGTAACCTCTTCTTTCCATAGAGGGTGGGACATATTCTTTCGACTCTGATAGATATGGTTAGGCTGGATGCACTAAGTGCAATTTTTTTGCTTGCCTTTTGTTGCATGCAGGGAAGGGAGAAGTCAGAGAAGATCTTGAATGCAGCCATTACATGAAGAATTTTGATGCTGGTCACATTTCACTGCGGTTACCTAGAGCAAAACAGCTATTGGCAACAATTAATAAGAATTTCTCTACATTGGCATTCTGCAGACGTTATCTAGACCGCCTTGGAGAGACTAAATATCTGATGGCACTGAAGAACTTGTGTGATGCTGGTATCGTTAAGGTATGTGTTCCCCTGTTTTAGTCTTCCAGGATTTAAGTCAATAATCTGGACATTGACTGCCACATGCACATTAACAGTTGCTTGATGCGTGATTGCTTCTAAATGGCTTCAATCATAAGTACTTCATATAAATATTAATATGAAAATTTTGACAGACATGAGACTGGAAAGTTAAACCGGCCTGAAGAAGGGAACAATAACTTTTTTCCCCCCCCATGTTCTTGATTTGCATAAATCCAGTTATCATGAACTTTTTCAACTTGTAGTATCTTGAATCAGATAATAGAAAGCTTAGATCGAGTAGAGGCTTAATGATGTAGGGAGATGAATAGAAAGCTTAGGTTGAGTAGTGGCTTAATGATTAGGGATATGGAATCACTTTTCCCAAAAACTATAGCTGTCTGATAAGAGATGCACAATTAAACCCTTTTATCACCTAGGATCAAGCTCTGGAATCCACCCAAGCACTATTTCTTTGGGCCTTGCGTCGAATATTCTCTTATGAAATTTGCCAACTCTCATTTTCGAGTGATGCTCTGCATCATTCTTCTCGTAGAGAATCGAACATGACCTCCATCCTTGATGCCAATTTGATGTAGGGAGATGCAATCAGTTCCCCAAAAATCATATAGCCGATAGGAGAGGTGCAATTAAACCCTATATCACCAAAAACTAAGGCTCAAGAATCTACCCCATGAGCTATTCATTTGGGCCTTATGTCGAAGATTGCTTTACGAAATAGGTCCATAATCATGTTTAGTGATGCTCCACATCACTTGATGAAAATTCTTGAAACTTGTGTGCTACTGCTATGTGCTACACATTTAAATTTGCTAAAGCGGTTGAGGGTATACTTCTTATTCAATATATGGACTGTTAGAATGCGTAAACTTATATTTTGTATCGACTATTACAATACAGGTCTTCAAACTAAATAAATGTTGACGGCATTTTGTTTGATATCTGGCAGGCGTATCCTCCTCTGTGTGACATTAAGGGCAGCTATGTATCGCAGTTTGAGCATACTATTCTACTTCGTCCGACTTGCAAAGAAGTGGTATCCAGAGGTGATGATTATTGATGGAAGGTTTCAAAGTCTCGGATTTGATATTTACAAAATGATTGTATGCCGGATATTTTTACGTTTAACTTAATCAAATCTTGCTTAAGCTCTGTCCACTGTTTTCCTTTTGTGATTCAGTCAATATACTCGTACTCGAGCTGGTTTTTTGGTAGCAACGTAAGGAGGCTGAAGTCCTTCATAATTTTTGTTTGAAAATACCTGACCCATATTTAGGATAATGGGATATTTTTTTACTGGACAGTTGACCAACTGCTTGTAACTACTACCAAGCGAGTTATGATGCTAAACAACATTCGAATTAGAGGGTAGGAAATGTAACTTGTTTTGCTACCCTCGAAAGTTATCCCCGTGGAACCTTTTCAATTTTGCAATATCAACAGGAAATCTCTAAGTGACGGATGAGCCATTGTAATTTACGAGAAAAATCTTAAGATTGTTGGTATAGCAATTCCTTTACGATGGTGTGAAACGATCGCAGTATATTTCAGGGCACTTGATAATGTCATTCTTAAGATTTCATTTGTCCCTTAGAAATGAATGCACTGAGGATCCAAACAAACCTCCAAAATACAATGGAATCGAAGTAGATATTTATTGACGTCTATGCGCTAATGACAACTAACCGAACACCGTAACTGAATAAGAATATTTATTCGAACTTTCACCTTCTAATTGAAATGGGATATGATTGATGATATGTAGCATTGACACCTCAGTATCAGTCTTAACCGTGATTAATTGTGGGTATATCAAAGTCCACCATGAGCCTTTTTAAGTTACATGTTTGTTTGGTGGTTACAAATTATGAATCCTATAGAAAGTATGGATAATAAATTGATGGTTATTATTTTACAAAATATGCGAATAAAAAAATGTTCGATTAGAAATCATCATAATCACCAACCAGATGCACGAATGGTCCCTACCATCCATTAATTCACATTCTCAATAAATGCAGCAAACATGGTACTAACAGAATGATGCGAATAATATGAAAAACATGTATGGATTGGTCGGAATATATATTAATTTCTCAAAGACTATACTTATATGCTACATTTCACCAACCAACACATTTCCCAATTCACACTGCATTATCCCAAGTTACAATCAAGTATGATAGATTTAAATTACTTCTCATAGCTCCTCCTGTTTGACAAAGGTTCAAAGCTTTATTGAGATTATGAGTGAGTTGCGTAAAATATATGAATCGAAAATATAGGTTTGGACATCGGGTGGGTAGGTTCGGGTATTTCAATACCCAGAACCATCCATTATATTTCAGGTATTTTGTAAATGGAATCATTTAGATCATTGTAATTATTGGAACTAAAATCAAACCCAAATTGTCAATTCTGGTTCAGTTTGATTCTACCCATGATATTTTTTGTATACATTTAATGAGCTTTTTTCATGTAGGCTCTTTCAATACTATTCCTAACATGCTACTAATAGATAATATTTGTGCAACTTAAAAAGGTTAGCTAAGAAATCTTCAAGAAGCTAAATAGTGGAGACAAAATCATGGAAAAGTGAAAATTAAAACATTAAAAATTAAATTAAAATTTGAGAAAAAATATTTTTTTCCTAATAAATCTTATTGGTTCCATAAGTGAGGCATACTAGAGCCTATAATTTAATTATGAATAATACTTAAATTCTTCTATTCTTAAAATGAACTGGCATAAAAAAATATTAATTAGATACATAACTATATATTATCAAGGAATTGTAGTCAAAATATTGAGCTCGCTTTGTTTGAATAAAAGAATAAAAAATATATTTTAAATGGGAACCACGAACTCAAGATAACTAATAAACTGTTTAAAAAAAAAACTCATTTTTCAACACTCAATTTCAGAAACACATTCTCCCGTAGAACAATCTTATACATGAGTTCAAAAATTTTCATTATTTTTTAACCACACATTCTACAACTTTTTAGTATTCCATAACATTTTTTCTTGGAAAAAAAAAAGATACAACCCAACACAACCCAAGCTATGAATATATCAAGTTCCACTGTCACGCATTATTAGAAAAATCACTTAAGTTTGCAAGCAATGTAAGAAAATAAAAAGCTAGAATTACAAAGAATGAACGCTTTGATTCATCAACTTACACCACAACCTAGATTAAACTTTTTTATTCAAAAAAGTCCAAATTACAAAAAGTAACATGTATTAGAGCTAAAAGGGTGAGAAGCAAAAATGTAAGAGTCGGTCTTGATTTCTTAGGGTTAAAGTTTAGAGTTTTATCCTAATTACTAACTAAATTAGGATCTTTAGGTTTTATATTTTACTTATACAAACTATAAATTATAAATAAAAATTTATACAAAAAATCGGTCGCATTTGAGTACCAACAATTCTAGTTTAAGAACCAAGAATCGAATTGGACCCATATGATTATCGGTTTCGATTCCTAATTTTTATTTTTTTTTGGGAATCAGAATCCAATTCCAGTTTGAGGGGTTCAATTCGCAAATGCCTGACCCTGCCGAAATATGTGGTTAAAAATAATGGGCGACTTATAAATTAAAAAAAAACCTTTATTAATAGGGATTTCATAATTTTACATTTTAAGATGGAACTTTAAAACAATCACGGGCGTAGGAAGCAGCCCTATTCGGCCCAAGCTCAATAAGATTTTTTCACACACACACACACACACATATATAAAACTCCTCCTCAGTTTTGCACTAACATTCAATTAATTAACATGTTTGCTCTTATGTCTATTTCTATCCAAATATTTGTTAGTGCAGGGTGTTAGGTTCAATATTGTAATTGACATTCTGTGAACAAAAATGATTTAATTGAACATGTGTAAAAGTCAATGAGTGATGTGCAATTTTGTATAGTTGAGTCGGGTAGCCTAGGTTTTGAGTTAGAGTTTAGAAACAAGGAAGAAGTGGTGCTAGAATTTTGCTCGCCTTATTCCTGGCCATCGCTCAAGCGATAGAAACAGAACAATTCTCGCTCGCTTATCGTCCGACGTCGTTTGAGCGACAGTTCCCTCGCTAGAGCGACAGTATTACGCGGTCAACCCTAATTCGCGATTTTGGAGAGTTTTACACGGCCTATATTACTCATACACCTCCAACTATAAATATAGATGCTCTTGCACGAAAATAAGTGGTTGCTTCGTTGTGCTACAATTGCTAAACACTTTCATATCATTGTTAGAGAGATCCAAGAGGCAATTCATTGATTCATCCACATCATTCTTGTGATCCAGGAACCGAGTTTTGAAGAAATATCAAGGTTCGTTAATCCAAAACATACGGCTTCCTTAACACTTTAAGGAAGGGATTCAAGGGCAGGAAGAAGAACATGAATATGGGATTCTTGGGTATCCACTTAGAAGAGACGTGTGCAGAAGATCGTGAGA
>CAIGRK010146587.1:0-11468 GCA_903798315.1 Fraxinus greggii
TTATATAATAAAAGTGTTATAAAGTTTGTTTTGGTCACAAGATTCCCACTACAGCGGCCAGCCCCGGTGCGGTGGCGGTCCCAACTGTCTACCGTTCCCACATGTTGCCATCTGGCTATATCTCCTTTGTCCTCTAAAACATTGGACAGTATAATTTTGTCAACTTCTTCTGCTTCTGAACATTTCTGACACTGTTTTTTCAATTCCTTTTCTTCGTTTTTTTCTGCGATATCCCTACTCCCAATGCTCTGTCTCTTTACTTTCCTCAATTGCTTCTTTATCTCATTTATTCTAGTTGCTAATCTATTTACAACCTTCAATTTGCAATTATAAGAAGAGTGCGGTGTCAAAAGTCAAAGAACCACAAGCATTAATACATCCCTTGATTGATTGACAAATTGTAGATTCGAATTTCTCTTTTCAGGGCTGGATATGCCGAATCAAGAAATTCTTTAGTTCCGAGTCGTACGGTTGTGATGGGCTCAATTTGATTTCAATTAATAGAATTTTTCTTTTTTTGGATTAGTACCCACAAATGGGTCTTTCTTAGAATTCAAATCCATTTTATCATAAATCAAAAAGCCGTTTTGGATACTAGCGCTTTATCTTGGAATCACTTTGCATGTAAGAATCGGGTTTTTATTTCCGTCTTCAAATTTTATCGTCAATCGAAAGGAATGTTTCTGGGTTTTCTGAATTTCAGAAATCGCTTCCTGGATTTTATCACTGACTACTGAATCGAGGTAAGAACTGACGATTATTTGATTTTTTGTTCTTTAATTTTCTTGATTTCATCAGTATTGTTTTATATATATATAATTATCGGTTTAACTGGTTATGGTTTTGTTCCTGTCAGGCGAGAGAAATATTAGACATCAATTATCCTCGTTAAATAATCAGAACTTATGTACGTGAATGCATTTCTTCGGAGTAGGATAAGATTGTGATTGGAATGTTTTAATTTCTGAGAATTGAAGATCGAATCTCAAATGGACATATCAAATTGTAAGCATTTGAGATTCTTTGGATTCCATTTGAATTCTCTGGCCTGCAAATGTATGGCACTGGTGATCATCGCTTTGGTACTTAGAGCAGTTTTTCTTCCCAGATTTTATACCCTTGGTGGGATTGAAAACAAGAACCTCTTTGCATTCGACAATGGACCGTCGATGTTGAATCGAGATTTTAGTATTGAAAAGATGAAGTTTTTGGAGGTTCCTCAAATTATTTGGGGGTTGAACAATCAGAAAATTGCCTTTGCAAGAGCTTGTTTAACCGCAAGAATGCTGAATAGAACATTGTTGTTGCCTAGCTTGAGTGCGTCGCTATTTTATAAAGAAGTTGATTTGTTGCAACCTATTTCATTCGATAAGGTTTTCCAATTCGAAAAATTTAACTCTCTTTGTAAGGGGTTTGTCCAATTAGGTCGTTATTCAGAGGTTTCCAACGGAAGCGATGTTTTCAAGCTTCAAAAGGGGAGTGGAAGGAGGTGGACAGTTGAGAGAGATTTAGATCAGTTACTACGGTTGAGGAACAATTGGTATGACGGGTATGAAATCATTCAGATTGTTGGTAAGAACCCATTTCTGTGGCATGATCATTGGCCAGTTAAAGACTATGCAAGGGTCTTCGAATGCTTAGTTTGGGTGGAAGAAATATCAAGTGAAGCTGATAAGATTGTTTCCAAGATTAGAGAGATTGGGTCGAAAGAAATCCGTAAAGTTGGGCCATCTCAAAATGTCATCAATTCAGTGCCTTATGTATCAGTTCATATGAGAATAGAAAAGGATTGGACGATTCACTGCAAGAAGCTGGAACAAAGATTAAATATAAGTGAAATTTGTAGCAGTAAGGAGGAAATTATGGTAAGAGTTGGAAATATTGTCGGCTTGAAAACTCCGGCTGTAATTTACCTTGCGGTGGCTGATACCCTTCTTGAAGATAACTCTATACTAACTGGTTGGAAGGAGGGATTGCTTCCTTTCGAGAAGAAAAAGTTAGGTGTTATCGAAATATACAAGAAGCACCCGTATCTCATTCAATCAGCCATTGATTATGAAGTTTGCTTAAGATCAGATGTGTTTGTAGGGAACAGTTTTTCTACATTTTCCAGCCTTCTTGTTCTTGATAGAACCCAGAAAATGTTCAAAATTGGTGCTAGGAATCTCTGTGGCATGGAAGCTAAATGGCCTTCTTATTCGTACAATTTACGTGGGGAATCTAAAGGGCCCCGTCCATGGGTGACAAATATGTCTGATCTTAACCTGCAAGCAATTAGTTATGGTTCTAATCACATCTCGTGTGAATTGAGTTCAAAACTCTAGATGATCACCCGATGCTTACTTGGATGTTGCTTGAGCTCGTTGGACGCAATTGGTGGTATGGCTTCAAATTTATTTATTTTTATCTATAAACAAGATGAGGTTTGGAATTTTTTGGAAAGCAGATGAGGGAAAAAGCAGGTATACGTTTGTTTCGTAAATATTATATTTGGATCTTTCTGAGTTTCTTGATATTTTTTAAGCTCCATATAGTGATAGGACATGTATCTTGGCGGAATACTTGTGGATTAAAAATTTTCTGTAGGCACATTTAATGTCAGTTGCAATAAAAGCTTCATAATCTTTACATGTTTGTATATTGTTGTCTTGTTGACTAATCCTCTTACTGAACATACTATAAATGGACATATATCTTCCATTATATGCTCTAGGGCCACAATTTCGCATAGCTTGAAAAATTCCGACAGTCCTTTTCTGTTGGAAGTTATTTCTCTCTCTGTTTTCTTGGTGGTGACTGTGATGGGAATGGTGGGGAAGGGGACTTAATGGTGACTTGAAGCCACCAAATTGTGCCAGAGATTATCCCATGACCCCTATGGTGCTCCCTGAGGGACATCAAGAGGGCATTTGCTAGGCCACCCCTGGCCTTGCCTCGATACCTGCCAATTCCGGCCCTTTTCAGCAGGGTTGATGCCATTAATGATGTAGGACAATT
Source organism: Fraxinus greggii (assembly GCA_903798315.1). Classification (NCBI taxonomy): domain Eukaryota; kingdom Viridiplantae; phylum Streptophyta; class Magnoliopsida; order Lamiales; family Oleaceae; genus Fraxinus; species Fraxinus greggii. The sequence goes on from CAIGRK010146587.1 coordinate 2,998, forward strand.
GGCGTTAGAGTTTGAAGAAGAATTGGATCGAAAATTGGCGAAAAGAGCTGTTCCGAAGAAACGGGTATAATTGTTTGCACCGGTGTCAGATTTTCTATTATAATATGTTTTGGGAAATGTCTTTCAGTGCTCTAGACCGTCCCAACCGGGGATTGATGTCGTTTTCAGCCTCAAATTTGCAGTTTGAGGTGTGTTACTGGGTCTTCAAAATTTTAGCGTTATTTTTGGTCTATTTTGGTCTTTTTGCTTAAATTAGGGTTTCCATAGACTATTTAAAGGCTCTTGTGTTTCTGAATAAATCATTCAATTATTGGAGGCTATTATTTTCTTGTGAGTTACAATTATTTCTCATTGAGTTTACGTTCGTAAACCTAGAACTTCCGTTCTGCGTCAATTAAGCAAGACACAGATGAAAGATCTTAGGCATTGTCCTATGAGTTTAGTAGCATGTTCAATTTTCACTGGAAGAACAATTATGCCGTCACATTTAGAACCAGCCATCTGCCCTCGGGAATGGCCTCGTGATCATGAGATGTATGCCTTTTTACGGTGTGCTTGATTCATTTCAGTGATTAATAACCATAAACTATGTTTCTAAAATGACAACGAGCAGTTCAAATTTTCCCAATATTTACTTAGTTCTATCTATCGATACAGAAATGTCGAAATCAATCCCAAGAAGAAAATAATCACGCCACTAAAAATAGAAAAAGGAAACTCATTTTTCCCCTAAAAATTGAATACCACCTCATAAGCAGTTTTAAGTGCGAAGTGCCAGCAAATTTAGTTGCCCTAATCACATAAAAATGCTCAAAAATTCCAAGCATGTTGATCATCTCGTATCGAAGGAGAAAACACTGTGCTCACTGTCAAATGCCAATACTATATAAGAACTGCATCACTTATATAGACAACATATAAACCTGTTTGCTTCATTGCCTTTTAAATTGTCAAAAACATTTATCCTTTTGTTTTCCTTCAATACTTTCCTCTTCATTCTGCAAGAAGGAAGCTCTATAATGTATAAACTCCTAATCCTTGCACAAAGAAATTTACGCTCATAAGTTTTGAGCGCAAGAAGGAATACGAGCACTGAATGAGAAAGGACCTTTCGCTATATATGTCCAACTAGTGGTAGAGCAAGATACACTTTACCCCATAAATCAAACATTATAGGAATGCTAATCGACTTCATTGGATGTAGTCGTCATAGTAATTGTCACTCATAACGGACACAAATTTTTCGAGCCAAGGTAGCTGGTGCAGATCCTTCATGGGATCAACATAGGAATCTGTATAGCGAGGCGGGGATTGTTGAGGTTGATGATCCGTCAAACTGAACGCCCCTGCAAGGAACCTCTGGATCAATGCCAGTTGTGATTTTTCTTGATCTGAATAAGCACTCATCATTGGGAGTGACTCAAACGAATCCCATGCCCATTGTTCAAACTCCTGGGTAGGATAATTTGCCGATTCATTAGAATAATCTTCGGTCCAGAACGCACATTCACATGTCTGTTGGCCATCCCTGTATTCCACACCACACGAATAACAAAACTTGTGCCCACACCTGCAGGTAAGAGATGGACATGGGACAATTAGAATGAGCAAATGTAAGATTTACCCAATTAGCCAGCCATACAGATTTCTATAGTTTCGACTTCTCTTTATGCCAATACTTCCTTTTGATATACGATAAGCAATGCTAAATCACAATTTCCAAATGTATTTCCATGATGCCCCCAACACCCACTAACCATTTTAAGAAATCTTATTAATCTGTTCAAAGCACATGCCAAGAAATATTGCAATAAAAAACAAAAACAAAAATTGAGATGACAAGAATCGAACAACAAATAAAGAATGCAAATATGATTAATATTGTAAGTTTTAAGTATAATGCACTCCACATTTCAAGGAATACTTGTTATCGTGTATAAAAAATGGCCTAATTAAACCTCGCTCCACAATGTTTGTTAGCTCTCAATTAATAAGGAAGCTGATATATTGCTCACCATTGTATGACAAGTGGATGAAATTACCTTTTCTCTTGCTACTTAGAAAATTCATCTAAATTGACTATGATCTCACATTTTGCACCAAGTGAAAAAATGTGATACAAAAGGAAGATTTCAACAAGTCTACTAAATTAACGTGTAATTCCATTTATAAATCATAATTTACAAGTATAAAAAGGGCATATGTGATGTGGTATGATGATTCATTCTATATACTACGACACATTTATTTGCCATATCTTAATACTATACGCAGCGCATAGATGCTTTTATTATGGTGACATTCAAATAACTCAACTGACTTGAGCCTCAAAGGGCCTCCCTTGGGTAACCCAGCACTACTTTATAAGATTCTCGCACATTTGATTTGAAATGTTGACAGAATTTGACGTCAACACTATTCAACTATTTTTCTAGTACCATTTCTTCTCATTTTTCTTCTTTTTAAGAAAAAACAGAAGAGTAATATTTGGAAGAATTCAGCTGGTCAAAGGGATAGATCTAGATGAACATCAAACTCCTAGCCAATCTGCTAATTTTGAGAAAATTAAGGTGTTTCGGCATATTTATGATAACTTTGCTCATCCTAACCTTTACTAATAGCTTAATTTATATTGAGAAATCAAGAACAAAGATACGCGTACTTTTGCAGACCATCTTTCCTGGTCTCCTCATTTTTCTTCCGCAAACATTTTCATACAAATTGAACCGAAGTGAAGGAAAAAAGTTTCTAAATCACTATGAGAAAATACATCAAAAACATTAGAAAACAGAAGCATAAATATTTCGAAAGATGATAATCTTACCGGCAAGTCATGTGGTAGCTACCATGATTGAGCTCAATCATCCTGTGGCACTGCTGGCAACGCCTCCAACCTTTATTCTGTACCAGACTCACGTAACAAGCTTCTCTATCCTCTAATGGAAGTTTTTGATATTCTTCACAGGTCATAGAAGTATGCCAAGGAACCCCACAATCCACGCATATAAATCCCCGACAAACAGGACACTCCATGCAGCCGTTGTCCGTCTGACTCGATGAACTCGCCCGAGTCGTCAAGCATTCACGAGGATCAAGCATAACCGAGCAATTAGGATATGGACAGAAAATCTTGTTGAGGATATTTGCTTCTTTGAGGGCTCTCTCCAAAGATTCGTAAGAGGTAACAGGAAGAAAAGACCTAAATTCGGAGGTGGAAATACAGTATTTGCAACTCAATTGAGGGCATCTAATGGGAACACGAGTAGATCGCATTTTCTCCTTAACATAAATTTTCATGCAGTCGGAACAAAATTTGTGTGAACACTTGATCGTGATCATCATTGATGCAAACTTCTCCTCAGAACAGATTGAACAACGTTCAGTCAATTTATCTCCTTCGGCAGGAATAGAGACTATTCCAACTGCCACTTGGGCTAATTGTACAGCCTTTTGAAATTCAGTACTTTGGACAAATTTTAGAACAAAGGATTCCATATTACTAGCTTGTTCTAGAATCCTTTGCCTCAATGCCGCAAGAAGTGGATTTTCAAGTTCCTCATCTTTTGTAATCTGAAAGAAATTGATACCACTTTATCATTAAGTTGTACAAAAGATTTTCAATAGCAAATGACTTGAAGCGATCAGTTAGTGCTGAGAAGTGCAAATATTCTTTCGTTATTATTCTGGAGCATATTGATTCATTTCAAACTAACAATGGTTAAATTAAGTTCGTTAGAAAGAAAATAGGTAAAATTGAATTAGTTTTCCAAATAGAAAGAATATTGATCATAAGAAGTGCACTTTAAATACCAAATTTAAACAGATTTGTTGGCTTAACCAATAGTGATCGCCAACAAACAAACAAGAAGAACTATAATATTACATGTTTGGAACTGGGAAATTGCTTACTTGATCATATAGGATATCAGACTCTGTAAAGGCGAAAACCTGCCTAATATTGTTTTCTGCAGCCTCTGATAAACCATCAAGCAAAGCTAAATAATCTGCCACGGATTCTTCCACGTAGAAATCAAGCTTTTTCTGCACTCGAATAGGAGATAAATCACGTGACCTCTCCATAACCACACCGATTCCAGAAAGCCTAGAACCAGAATCTCCAGGACCTGCTATAGACACACCCTTGAAATACATCTTCACAGAACAATCGTCGAGATCTTCATCTAAATCTGCCTTTCTGGGCTCTTCACTATCCTCCACTTCATCCTCATCCTCATCCTCGCAACAGCTTCTAAAATCATCTTCTTCTTCCTTAGTTTCATTAGCAGACGAACCATCCATAATTGTTTGTTCCTCCATTGCCATGTACTAAAATTTTCAAGTAGCCACAATTTCTTCACAGCTCTACTTACTTCAAGAATCGATAGGTTTCAAATCTAATAACAAGACCAAATATTCCGGAAAACATATCAGAATCTAACAAATAACCGACAACAAATTCAGCATCCTTGGTCCAAGATAAAGGACCGTTAAATTCAAAAGATGACTCGTTGAAATTACTCACAAAAGAAGATCCAGGATTCCGATGAATCACAAACAAAACTTTTTCAAACACTAATTGAATAAAAAAAAATCCCGTCAGCCAGAAATGGTATAGAAACATAAAATTCCGTTCATAAAAAAAGACAGCCCCAACAAACATCACTCTTCAATCAACCTAATCTTGCCTATCTTAAAATTCATATATTTTTTCCTTAAAAAGTTATATACATGTGAAAATATACACATATATGCACAAGAAATCAAGAACTGAAGGTTCCATACCTTGGTGTGAAGAATCCTTGTTTAGACAGGTTTCAGAGTGGGTGATTGGCATTAGAACCCTAATCTGACAAATGCTCATTTCGTGTCTGGACAGTGCTTTACTGTCAATCAGTTACTATTGGTGTTAATGGCGTCAAAAGAAAGTCAAGTCATTTGGTAGGGGTAGTTGTATTATTAGTTTTATTTTTATTTTTATTTTTATTTTTTAATTATAAAATTCTTTGTTTGTGCTACAGAAAGTCCATAAATCAATTTATAAAAAATAGCACTAATGAGTTTACAAAATTTATAAATCAATATATTACACATGGGTTAAATTCACCGGTAGTCATCCAACTTTATACTCAGTGTCATCATGATCACTCAACTTAATTTTATTTCACCATGACCACTCAACTTTATACTTAATATCATCGTGGCCATCCAATTTGATTTTATTTCACCAAAATCATCCAATTTCATATAATATTTCATCATGATCACTCAAATATATATAATATTTTTTAAAAATAAAAATAAAAACTTATTTTTTAAAAAATAAAATAAATTTTTTTTTAAAATAAAGTTACTTAGAAAAATAAAAAGTTATTTTAAAAAAATGTTCTTTAAAAAAAATACAATAAAAAAACTTATTTTAAAATTAATGTTTTAATTTTTTTTAAAAAAATAAGTTTTTATTGTATATATATAATGCAAAATTACTGTTTTACCTCTTTTAAAATTAATGAAAATGGTAAAAAGAAGTTAAGTGGCAATGATTAAATTTTATATGAAATTGAGTGATCATAGTGAAACATTATATGAAATTGAATGAACTTGGTAAAATAAAATCAAATTGGGTGGTCATAGTGATATTAACTATAAAATTGAATGATCATGATGAAATAAAATAAAGTTAAACGGTTATGATGAAACTAAATATAAAATTGAGTTATCATGAATTTATCCCTTTGATCAAAATAATCGATAATGATGATGTGATAAAGTGTGCTCGTGCAGGATTTAATTTGGACGGCAATGTATCAAATAAATATTCTAATCCGACGTGAGATGACGTATTAATATGTGAGGAAAGATTCCCTGAGTATTTACTATTTACGAACCCAGACACATGGTTTGCAATTGAGTTTGTTGATTGAAAAACGTGAATCCACTTTGACTTTCAACTCCCTTTATATATTTCCTATTTACTTTATCCATTATGTCCAGTATTTAATTAATCACGATTTACAAGTTAAAATACGTGACAATCATGATTAGCCCCCACTACTCAATTATTGGAATGTGGTCTAATGGATAATTAATTACTAATTTATTATTGAATCTTGTTACTTATACATCAAAATTTACGTGACTTTTTATCATTTGTCAATTTAAAATACAATTAACTTTTTCATTCAATATTTTTCGTCTATGGCATATTATGTAATTTATTATATACATTTTTTATGTACAAGTAGTAAAATTCTTTCTTATTTCGTACGTGTCAGTGTAGCGAAAAAAGGGGGGGAAAGCTCAAAAAGCTTTTACAATTTGAATGAATAGAGTTGCGCGTTAAAATTATTGTTAATTATTTGTTGAGTATTATCGATCGAGTTAAATATAATTAAAACATAAATATGTTGAAAATAATAGTGTGGAAACATACTTTCTTTTTTATTTTAATGACATGAAACTAGACAACCATTAAGATAAAATTATTTTCTTCTCAGATTTATTTTTAATCATACATTTTCATAATAAAATATTTTGCACGTAAATAAAAAAAATCTATTTTTTAACCACATACTTTTCAAAAAATCATTATTTTAAAACTCAGACTAATTGTTATTTATGACAGGATTAAAACATCAACATGATTTCTATTCACTTTTGCTTAGGAAATGGTAGAATATCATTCCAGTTTATTTATTTATATATATATTTTTTACTTTTTAAATAAAATTTAATCTAAAATATTTTTAAAAAAAATAGACGTGAGAATATGTTCCCATCCCATCCCGATTCACGATGGTACTAGAGAACACGAGGAGTTCATTTTGTCATCCCTACTTTTTAGCCCCTTCATTTGAAATTAGTGTAAAGAGAAAGCATCTATCAAAAGAAAATAAGGGTAAAGTGTCAAGGAAAAAGGGGAAAATGAACCTCTCTTTTGGACTCACAATTACTAATAAAGTGGTGATATTGAAACAAAAGAGCGAATATTGTGATTAATCTGAAATAAATTACAGTTAGGTGACTAATAAAAAATAGAAAAGTAAAAATTATTTCTAATATTAATGGACCCTTTAGCTGCAATTGGCTTTAAAAAATGAAAAAATATATATAATTACAAAAGTTTCAAAATACACATTGAAAAATAAGAAATTTGAGAAAAAAATATCAAAAATCAGATGGTTACATTTGTGATCACCTGATAACATGTCAATGTCACAATAACATACAATTATGGTTGCATTCACAAATCGCATAAGGTTACATTCACAAAGACGAAAATTGTAAGTCGCAAATACAAATTTAATCGCATTTACATATTTTTAAGTCACGTATTATTTTTGGTCAAAAATTATCCATTTTATTGATCACGTATTATTTATTAGTCGCAATTATCCATTTTATGGGTCACATATTATTTATTAATCACAAATTACACATATTATTGGTCATAATCACCCAAATAATTGTCACAAAAGTTCATCTCACCACACTCCACACCGCCGCCACTTCTCTGCAACACCTAAATGCCTCACCACCTCACGACCATCACCATCAACAACCACCATTTGCAAATTGATTCCCAATCACGAATTGCACTAATGGTCACGGTCCCCAAATCCTCATCCAAACCCTAATGTTTCCTCGCTTTTTCTGATTGTAACCCCGATCTTTCAACGAGCTACAAGAGATTGTCTATTTGGTCACTATGCGTGTGGGGTGGAAAAACCTTCTTGATTGAATGTCGGTGAATACACCTTTTGTTTCAAATCTTACCGGATTAGTCGAACCTAGAAAATGTTGAAACTACCTTTGAAGTAACACAGAGAAAATTAATGACTAGATTTGGAGAGTGAGGTCGAAAAGATGATTCATCACTTTTTATCATGCGCATCTATGTTATTTTTTGAAAATAATATTTTTTATTTTTAAAATGAAATTAATCCTCAACTTAGTTTATTTAATATTTCAAAGTGATTTCATTTTTTATACGAGCATAAAAATAAATTTCAAGTATTCTGGAAACAAAATAATTAGTTGCATGTTTATTTGTAGAGTAATTATTAAATAATTTTTTTCTATATAAATGAAACATATATAGTGCACGCTGGACAGTGCACACCATTAAACGAGACTGCTCGGCCCAAAAAGAAGTAAAAAGGAGGTAATGAGCCATAATTAATGGGCTTATATAATAGGCCCATATGTTTTATACCACCAGGTATAGGACTATTGAGGGACAATTAGGGCCCAATTCAATTCTGTCAATTTTTTTTCACCCCAATTCATGTTGGATAATGCTAGTCTATACATTAAAGTGATAGTCTCAACAAAAAATAGAATTAAGTGATTCATTTAATTGTATATCTCCTAAACTGATATTATAACATAAGTTATGTTGCATTTAAGTGACAACTCATCTTAAATGAAATTATGTTCCTGCATTTAAATTCATATATCAATTAATGTCATTC
>CAIGRK010146588.1:0-10153 GCA_903798315.1 Fraxinus greggii
TGAACAATTCTTGTATTTGTTTACTGCTTTTATAATTTGCGGTAATTCAAGATAGACAAAATAGACTTGTATGACTAATCACCTAAACTTTTGCTAGTTAATTAGATTTATAATTCAGCATTTATACCTAATCACCCTCCTTTAGGTGTAGTTGAGTCGAATCTCGCGTTTTTCAGCGACCCCTAGTACTCCAAACCACCACCACCACCACCACCCGGTTCCGAAACCACACCAGAGATTAGTCTTGCATTACAGTTTATTAAACATGCTTCTTTCTCATATTAAAAACTGTAGGGATTATCCGAAGGACAGTCAACGGGAATAACATGAACTATATTGGTACTTTTGGCATCATAGAAAAGGTTAATAGAAAGCTCAAAAGTTAGTTGTAAGATGCAGAAAACTTTGTTAATTACAAAACTTATGTCAGTGAAACGTAGTTTCATACTAAGCGGCATTTGACAAAGTAAACCATTTAGTAAAAGGTTTGAGGGATTAATTTCATAAACGGTGCGTGTTTAACCATTTAAATAGAAATAAAACAAATGAAACTATACTTTAACATGTAGCTTCACAATTTCACTTGTTAGCCAACAAGTCAAAAATTGATGTCAGACTAATACCAGATCGGCAGATCCCTCTATATTCCAAATGCCCTATAGAGGCAATTACAAACTAACCTCCTTGAACTTTCCATTTGGTTCTCGATTTTACTAAAAATGCGTTAACATTAATTTACTCGGAAAACAGGATTCCATGATTACCTCAGTAATTAGTTGATAATTTAAAAAAAAAAAGATATTAGAAATTAACCTCTGGTCAACTGTACTCCACACTAGAACCTCCTAAACGTATTGCCGTCTCATGTTATTGATCTTTATATTTTACTCCGGGAAATCCTTACGAATGCCTTTAAGTTTTTTTTTAATACTTAACGACTTCTTTCAAAATTGAATTGCTATTACTGACATGACGGAGAAAAGTTAGCTACTCTACTCATTTATAAGCCAAAAGTGCTTAATGTGCAGATTATAGTTACTAATTTTCAATTCTAACCTAGAGAAGATCACTCCAAAATCCTAGTTCACATGCAGAGAACTCACATGATAAAGAATCAAGGACCAACCATAGCACGTAGATTATACCTCTATATTGATTCCAGCTTTCCGAGCATCTTGAAATAACATATTTACTCGAACTAGATCGTTAGGCAATTGCTCCTGCAATGTGCTATTCTTTGGCATTAAAAGTTGCCACATAAATAAGATAATTCGCAAAAGAAGAGTGCAGATCTGTCGTAAACACATCTCAGAATCATAAAGGATCACAACCATTTACAAAGCTTGATTTCACAGCAAGGATATGAAAGAATTGAAACGAAAAAGAAATTATGACATGATGTACAGAGAACATATTAATAGAAATCAACTTCTCAATGCCGAAATGCCAACTCCTAACAGTGGGTTAATTTATCCATGTTATTCATTGAACATACTCTATAAATTGGCAAACTGCTACATCATCACAAGTCATCCTTAGGAAAGAAATGAAGAAGCAAAATAACAAAAACTCACATACTACTACAATTTCCTGTATGTTCTTCCGATCTGGCACCATGTATCTAACATGTGCAACACTTTTGCAACTACTGGCAAACCAAGCACGTCAGGATATCAGATTAAAAATTGAATACAGAAGGCTCCAGGCTTCAAGATTATAAGTACAATGTCATCTAGGAGTTGGTAGGGCACCGAGATGACCCAATGTTAAGTACATTATGAAGAAAACATGACTCAGATAAATTAGACAATTGATTGATGAAACAGGACCTCACCTTGTAAAATGTCTCCACATAAAAATTTGGGTTGGCTCCTAAGGTTACTGTACAGTAGGAAAATCTTACAGAAAACTTCTGCAGCAAAAAGGCTAAATCAACAGTCCAAATACTGCAACACAGACAGCATGAAAAAGGCAGTCAGAAAAATTATTCATATCAGCAAAAGTTTTGCATGATTTTGTCATCACCATCATTAGAACTACCATAAAAAAAATTGCATGCAGCTTACCAGTAGGCTGTAAAAGACAAGCTTACTGCCATTTGCCATAGACAAATTACAAGCACAAAAGAGTTAAGGAAAAGGTGAAATACCTAGCATTTACACGCACAAAACAGTTGCCGAACATACAAATTACAACTTTTCTTTATTAGTATGATTATTTTGCTATTACATTAATAAGAACACTTTTTACACATGAGAAGTTTTGAACTGAAGGGTCAAGAGAGCTCAGGCATAAGACTTTTGCGTGCAACATTTACACTGATTTGTACGTTGTGATGGAGAGGAAGTTCCTAGTTTCAGAAAATTGAAGAACAGATTCCAAAGACCCTTATTGGGACATGCTATCATTCAGAATTAAAAAGATGAAATCTTTTAAGCCAATTTTTTCCTCATTACTTGTTAAAGTGTAGCATATGCATTTTATAAAACTAAAAAGTAACTGACAAAAATTCAAAAACTTACCACAAAGAAAAGGAGTAACTATTAAACTCCCTTAATTCCCAGTTCCGTTGAGACAGGTTTCAACTGAATCCAATCTGATTTTACATTGAGGAACAAAGAATTGCTTGTCGGTTCAATAGAAGGAGCAGCATTTGATATTCCAGACAGACAGATCAATAAGATAAAAATTCTAGTGTATTCTTTGAATATTCTCCAAATGAGAAATTACATTACTGTGTGACTGATTAGATTTTAAAATCATTATGCTTGGATCCCAAAAAAATTATCTGAGCAGGATGATCATATGCTACTCTGATTATGCTTTCTTTATTGTAATTAATGTTTTAAGCAAGAAAACCAGATGGGCTTCGTATCATCAATTTGATTACTGATCACACGCTGTAGATATATTTTGTCCCACTAAAAGTACTCAATCTTAACATGAGTACCCGTGAAAAGCTTTTCTCATGGAAGTTTCTAATAAACCATCTGCCATATAATGGGCTATTAAAAAACAAACTTCTCGATGTATGAAAATTTTCACAATATCATGCTCACGTCTGCAGATTTCTTCAATATTAAATGGTTCCCCGTTGAAAATTTTGCTGATGAAAGAAAGAAGGAAAGACGCAAAGAAAGATAGTCCACTCGACGAATAACAGAACAAGGGAATTTTTCATAGAAATTAGTATGATGAAAGCTTTAGAGCTTCCAGAAGAAGAAAGCACCTTGTCGTGGAGCACAGCTCCCCCAGTTCCTGAATATTGCAATTATAGATGCCAAGAGTTCTCAAAACCATTAGAACACAAGCAAGGCCGCAGTCCCACGTGCGTAGTTGGTTTATATGAGGCACCTAAAATCATAAATATACAGCAATTGATTCAGAAAGAATCAAAGTATATTTGATCCAAGATAATACTTCCGGTAGTGCAGCTGAGCTCAGCAGAACCTGGTGAAATAACGTTGAAATAGCAAGGCTATTGGTATAAAAATAAGACTTACTTCAATGAAACGGGACAAAACTGAACCATATCTTTCATCTTTTCTCGATGACTGTTTGATTTGGTATGGTTCAACAATTTCCAAATTATTTCCAGCTGATCCTTCATTATTTCTTTCATCTGGTTTCAAAAATTTGTTTGCAAGAAGATACAAAGACCACATCTCGTGTATATTAATTATTTTAGTTTGGAATAGTGCAAAAAAATTCAAACGTTCTTGCAATAACAGAAGATCCTCTTCTCCTTCACATCCAAGAAATGTATTTCTTTACTAGTACTTGGTCGCAACTATGGCAGAGCCCACACATTCAGGATGTGATTGTGAGAGAATTAACAATGCTATGGCACCGAATGCTAATCCTGGCAATGAAAATAGACCACATCACTTAAGATTTTGACCTGGTTGAACTCTGTTCCTATACTTCACAAACTACAATCCCCAAAAATGAATTAAAGGAAAAGTGCCAATATGTTTATGAAGAATGCGCTTGAGAATGCATAGAGAGAACCAACATGAAAAACACCAGCAGAGGTTTACACATGCATCTAGGTACATATGTATTCACATTGTAGGTAATTACTGTTCATACATTTTCCATAAAGTTTATCCTAAGTTCAAGATGGTGAAGGAGTTAACCCAATTTAATCCGTTACAAAGAACTCAAAACAACCAATATTCAAAATCATTGCTCATTAAATCCTCTGATTATTTTAATTTTGCGTTAGATTTGTTCTTTCTTAGGATATGCTCATTACAATCATACCAATCCTTCACCTTATAATTTTTATTTAAAAAAAAAAAGGGAAGACTGGGTTTTGTTAGATATTACTCGAGAAAATGACCACAGAAGAACGATTATAACATCAAATTCACCATCCAACAACAAATTGATAATCAGAAGAGATACAAACAGAATTAAATCGTAAAACGTATATAGGTAAGCTACAACCTACAGAAATAAAGTCAAGATAGTTTGCAATATGTCATAGTGTTAGAAATGTCACACAACTTGGAAACAGAAATAATGAGGATCAAATGAGTGATAAGGAGATGACAAAATCTTTGAGTGATAAGATTTTCAAATTCAAATCAAAAGATAAATGCAAAGTTGTTAATTTGTTATTTGATAGCTGTTATCTATTTTTGGATAAATAGTTGTATGAAGTTGTTGAACTTATTCTATTATAAATAGGAATAAATGTGTACTAAGTGCTCATGGTCTATGGTCATCAGTCAACAATGTTATAATCAACTCTTTTATTCATTTTTAAAATTATTTTCATATTTTCCTCTTGGTATCAGAACCATTGTGAGCACCCGACACGCCACAAGTCCTCTCTTCCACCATCACTTAACTATCCATAAATGTTGACAACTTTATACTCATGTCTCATTAATTCTCGTCCATCAAATATATCCCACCACATCCAAACAAAAACAGCAGAAATAGAAAATTTCATTCCAAAATTAATAAATGAGTTCAAGAAAGGTTGATCAATTCACTAATGAAGACCTTGTATCCACCAAATACATCACATTAAATAAATAAATAAAAAACACCAAAATTAACAAATGAATTCATTGCCTGGTGAAATTCCGATCCTTTCATTCATGGTTGGATAATCGCAACTGTTCGAAGAAACTCTCAAACTCCTTATAGGCTTAGACACAACCCATGCAATATAGGAAACATTTGAAATGCTTATATACACAAGTGACTCGCAAGAATGAAGATAAAAATCATTGTTGGCTTCTTCATCAAACCAATATCCATAGCAGCTCTCAATTTTTGGAACCAAATTGTGCCTTCAGCCCAGCACATTTTGCGGGAGGATGTTAGAAATGTTATACAATTTGGCAACAGAAATGATGAGGTTCAAAGGAGTGATAAGGAGATGAGAAAATCTTGGAGTGATAGATTGTCAAATTCAAATCAAAGGATAAATGCAAAATTGTGAATTTGTTATTTGATAGTTTTTATCTATTTTTTGGATAAACACTAATTATCGAGAATTATAGAGTTGTTGAACTTATTTTATTAGAAACAGGAAAAACGTGTGACAGTGCTCATAGATCATCAGTCAATAATGTTATAACAAGTCTTTGATTCATTTTTCTAAAGTTCGTTTCATATTTTTAATGTTATAATCAAGTCAATAAGATTATAATTTTTTATTTTTAAAAAAAAAAAAAGAAGATCGGGTTTTGTCAGATATTACTCGAGAAAATGATCGCTGAAGAACGATTATAACATCAAATTCAGCATCCAACAACGAATTGATAATCAGAAGAGACTCCACAAACAAAATCAAATCGTAAAAGGTATATAGGTAAGCTGCCTATAGAAATAAAGTCAAGATAGTTTGCAATATTTCATAGCAGTCTTACGCGATCACCATAAAAATGGAAAGAGCTTGTTGCGAGGGACAAAAGAAGGTACCTTTTGGGATTTGATAGAATGATGGAGGAAAAGGCTTATCAGAAAAGGCGTTGGTATCAAATTTGCCCTTATGCTGACATTCAATCTATGGGTGTTTCTAAAGAAACGTTTTTACAGTGCTGGGGCGAGGGTCCCATGTTCTTGTCTCCAATCACAGCTGTCCTTGTTTGATAAGGATTAAGTACTATTGTTATTGTCATAAATGGATGAATTCTATTCTTCTTCTTTAAGATTCTCTTAGCAGATGGCTTTGCTCAGTATCTGTAAATGAAAATAAAAGCACATTTACTGCAAAATACACCCTATGTACCGACTCTCTCCTTTGTTCCCTCTTTCGACAACTATTCAAATCCCACGTGTGTTATTGGTATATTTAGTCCATATTTGATATTTGATTTAGATGGGAATTAAATTTTTAATAGATTTTAATAAAAATGACGAAATGTGTAGTTGAACAGTGGTGAATAATTAATTGCTGATTTTGATTTAAATATTTAGCTTAACCAAGTAGGGACTTTTAGGGCAGTTCGACATGATTTTTGTTTTTACTTTTAGTAAGAGATCTTTTTTAAAAAAAACTATCTAAGTTTTTATTTGAAAACTAAATTTATAAAAAAAATTATTTCGGAAGTGCTTTTAATGAAAGTCACATTTGACTAACTTCCTCTAAAAACTCTCATGAGTAACAGAGGTTGTTTGATAACCTAGCCAAACATATTCAAAAATAACTTTAAGATCTTGAAAAATCCTTTTGCCTTTTCAAATGCCACACTAACTTACCCTTGGCGTTGTTTGAAGATGATTGTTTCAAAATTATTTTTTCATTATATTCATTTTCAAACATGCATCCTCGAAAACTAAAAATAAAAAAAGAAAAATCAAGTTTTTGTCAAAATTTTCCACGCTTTTTCTACGCACGCATTTTAAAAAAAAATCACATTTCACAAAAATCAACTTCACACAAGATTTAATTTTTATATATCTAGAAAAATTGTTAAGGTGTTTCTTGTCATATTTATAATAAATTGGTTTGAAACCGTTCATTTGAAATATTTAAACCTCTATTTTTTACTTTTGTAGTACTAGTAGTTTCGATAAATAAAAATTTATATACTTGTGCTATTTAACAATAAATTAGATATTTGCACAATATAAATAAAATATAAAGGTTTGAAATAAAATGTTATTATCAACTTAATCCATAAGTCATGGGTTGGAGACATTTTGAGTGTAAACTTTGCATCTCAAGTTTGTGTCGAATTATTAAACAAGAATTCAAACTACCAATCGAGTATATAGTTTCTTATTATGTAATAATATTTGATAAATTCAACGGTATTTTATATTTGACATGTCCCATCAACAAATTGGCTAACGCAAAAACCCGCACCATCTAGATCATAAAACACTCATGGGCCAATGTACAACACAAAGAATGACAAATTCCAAGTGAGCAACGAGAGTTAACA
Source organism: Fraxinus greggii (assembly GCA_903798315.1). NCBI lineage: Eukaryota > Viridiplantae > Streptophyta > Magnoliopsida > Lamiales > Oleaceae > Fraxinus > Fraxinus greggii. The sequence continues at coordinate 7,413 of CAIGRK010146588.1, forward strand.
GAGTTATATAATTGGTTTGTGTTGCAATTTTTCCTCACAAGTATACAAAACCTAAACAAATATATAATAATGATCAGAGCATTATTTCACGAAGATTGATTATTGATCGCATTTTAATTAAAGATAATCCTAACAAGAATACATATTTAAGAGTTTTGTTTTGAGTTGAGTTTTGTTTTGTTTTGAGTTAATTTTTCCAAATTAACAAATAAAATATGCAAACTAATAATGACGGAAAGAATGAGGTAGAAATCAATTAAAAAATTAATTAAAAGTCTAGATTATACTAATTAACCCCTGTTGACCTCAAAATTTGAATGGATGACATGGTCAACAGATCTCAGTTCCTCTCACGTCTACGAAGCCTCTTCCTACACATGAACAAACCATTGGAGTACATGGCCTTCCCTGACAGTGGGAGAGACGGTCACGAGCACTTCAAATGTCAAGTTAATCTACATGTAAATATATATTTGGGCGTAGCCACAAAAACAGGTTTGAATTCGAGAGTGTGTAGTGAGCAAACCAAGATAGAGCAACCTTATAGTCGAGAATATTAAATTGTATTACTTTCAAATGACATTTTTAATTGGCTTTATTTTTCATGAAAATTGTCATTTTTCCATCCAAATTTCTACTTTATTTTTTGTTTGATTAACATTTTTCTAATGAAAAATATGTTCTAAAAGTTGGTCACATGAAACAAGAAAAAAAAATTTAAAGAGGGGTGAGTTTTACTTTCTAAGTAACGCGCGCGCGCGCTCTCTCTCTCTCTCTCTCTCTCTCTCTCTCTTTTTCTGTATGTTTTCTTTATATTTTCGTCTGATTTTTTAAAGATAATCCTAACAAGAATACATATTTAAGAGTTTTGTTTTGAGTTGAGTTTTGTTTTGTTTTGAGCTAATTTTTCCAGATTAACAAATAAGTTATGCAAACTAATAATGACGGAAAGAATGAGGTAGAAATCAATTAAAAAATTAATTAAAAGTCTAGATTATACTAATTAACCCCTGCTGACCTCAAAATTTGAATGGATGACATGGTCAACAGACCTCAGATCCTCTCACGTCTACGAAGCCTCTTCCTACACATGAACAAACGGAGAGACGGTCACGAGCACTTCAAATGTCAAGTTAATCTACATGTAAATATATATTTGGGCGTAGCCACAAAAAAAGGTTTGAATTTGAGAGTGTGTAGTGAGTAAACCAAGATAGAGCAACCTTATAGTCGAGAATATTAAATTGCATTACTTTCGAATGACATTTTTAATTGGCTTTATTTTTCATGAAAATTGTCATTTTTCCATCCAAATTTCTACTTTATTTTTTGTTTGATTAACATTTTTTTAAGGAAAAATATGTTCCAAAAGTTGGTCACATGAAACAAGAAAAAAAAATTTAAAGAGGGGTGAGTTTTACTTTCTAAGTAACGCGCGCGCGTGCGCGCGCACACTCTCTCTCTCTCTCTCTCTCTCTCTCTCATCTACCCATCTCATTTATCAACTAATAAAAGATAGACAAGTACAATTTTTTTTAAAAAATTGAAAATTAAACCAATCAAATATATTTAATTAATAATTTTCATGCAAATAAGTTATAAACAATTCAATTGCGTAACATTTATTTTATTTTCATACAAGCTTCATGTTTGCAATCAAAATACATCGTAATTGTGAGCTTTTATAGTAAAAGGTCAAAAATAATAACCACTGAATGAAGAGACATATGATCTCATTCCAATGGTCGAGGCGCCTTATCGTGACATCATTCTGCTGTTGGGGGAATAAAACGAATCGAAGTAATATATATGACACGATATGAAGTATATGATTGCAAACAAACAATAAGATAAAAGATAAAAAATTAATTGACAGAAAAACAGAATATTTTATCCAATTGACTAATATGGAGAAAACAAATACAATAACTGTACCTACGTAATTATTCTATATTTCAGTCATACAAAATATGTGAAAATAGTCTAGTATATATAGGGGTGCATGCCAACCCTAAAAATACTACAAAGATGGAAATAAGATCAAAAATCCAATAAATAAAATAATATGTTCCCAATAAAAACACGTGAAAAGAAGGAAAAAATACTTTCTAAAAAATCCAACCTAATTTTGGGTCAAAAAACTCAATAATATTCATCTTGACACAAATTCCGATACAACGAACGAATCTCAAAAATTTCTCCACCTGGAAAAATAAATATGATTGTAACGAAAAATTCGAACTCTTTAACAAAAACCAACTTTCTCCAACACAAAAATACTCATCCTCTTCGAAGGTATCCAATACGGATACATGAACCTAAATATCGGGTTCTCCAAAATTAAAAAAGAATTAAAAATTACCAAAACAGTGTCGAAGCACACCCTGTAGCAAAATCAACTCCTAATGCTTTCATAGAAGGCCCCCGGCTAGTCTCAACACCTTCAAAAATGCTAAAAGCATGTGCAACCGAATCAACATCTACATACCTATCTCTAATGAGCCTATCTTTAGTAGTTGAATACGATGGAATAGCAGGTAGTGCAGGTAAAGCGCAATTACACATATCATCCAAACTCGACTGAGTAGTATTCTTCAATATGGATCACAAACCAAATCCCAAAGGTACAGTACAAAACTGAATCTCCAGGATTCGAACTCTCCACCCTGGGATTACAAGCCCACAAGTGGAGTTGGTTTGCCAACTCGGATGTGCCCCGGGGCACATATTGCTTCTTTCTT